>JAOTJB010315391.1:0-28129 GCA_027123815.1 Erythroxylum minutifolium | reverse complement strand
TTTAAAACTTAAAAACATGCTATTTTAGTAAAATAATACACTTATATGAGAGTTTACCTCAAACACGATCGGAAAATGCGAGAGAAGGAGTCGAAAAACTTTGAACCTTAAGCAAAGAGGAGAAGTGAAGGCGCGAGGGAGAGGGGGGGTCGGACGCGACTTATAGCCGCTGGATTATTGACGGAACGATTCCGTCGGTAATATAGGTTTCCAGAACATGCCGCCGCCGACAGTTACCGACAGACAAGACCATTCCGTCGGTACAAGGGCGGGATTAGCCGATAGTTTCCGACGGAAAATATCTATCCGTCAGTAAAAGAGCGGCAGTTACATTTCGCATGAAACTCAAATAGCGACGGCCACCACATTTCGTCGAAAAAATAGGTTTTGTTGCCGACATTTTCTGACGGTATGATGTTTGCCGTTGGTATCAACAGACAAATACACCGACAGAATTTCTGTACCGTCGGCACAATTGATTCGTAAAACCTTTACCGACGGATAGAAGAATGTCTGTCGATAAAAGTACGATATTTTATTATAATTAAACCGCAAATACCGACGGGCTTGTTATTCCGTCGATAAACAAGGTTTTTTGCAGATAATTTCTGACGGTAAGATCAATGTCCGCCGGTATACGCTTACAATCTTACCGACGGTAACTTATTACTGTCGGTAATATTTGTCCATAAAAAATTCACCGATAGAATATTGGCGTTCCGTCGGTGTATCATCCGTACTTCATTAACACGACGACTTCTGTTAGCAATTTACCGACAGAAAAGATTGTCCGTCGGTAAATTAATCAAACATTTGCTGACGGACGGTTTTGTCGTCGGTAAAGTTAAGCTAGATACCGACGGACTGTTATACCGTCAGTAAATGGAGAAGCAATTAAATTACGGGAACCATTTTCGCATTTTTTCCCGTCGTCGAGACCTTTGGCGTCGCTATTTTCTGTCAAAGATTTTGCGCCAAATTTTTTCCTACAATATTGCCGACGGAGTTTATGGCCATCTGTAAAACATTCTATTCTCCGACGGATTAGTGTTGTTCCGTAGGTAATTAGCGATGGAATTTTTGTCGTCGGAAATATTCCGATGCTAATACGCGATTTTCTTGTAGTGAACATTAATCCTAAACTAAATCAATAATCAATAATTATGCAAGAAAACACATGCCAATTACCTAGAAAAACATATACTAATGCACAACTATCAACATCCCTATAATTAAAACTTTATTAGTCCTCAAGAAAAATAAATATATCCGCTCAATTCTATCATTTCATTTTCACAAAGATCAAAGCATAAAATCTATTAAATTTAGGCCAACTCAAATATCAAGTTGATACACATATCATGACTACTTTTTCATTGGCGTACACAAGCAAACTCAACAATTGGCACCATCACTCAAAGATAAGGAAAGATGCAAAATGAATCTTCCTTACGGTTTTCACTCATTTCTATCAAGTCTTTGATGGTTAGTGTATCACTCAAACTTCCTATAGGAAACTACACTACCATAGGCTTATTAATACATCAATTCTCCTCTATAATGATTGCATGCATAAATAAATCAAAAGGACTTGTTTAGGGTTGTAATGTGGTAAGGGTTAAGGTAGGTAAAGAGGAAAAAAGGGTTAAGCACAAGCATTAGTAAAGTAAAAAGTGGATAAAAGCGGGATAACAGAACATAACTCCAAGATATACAAATATAACTGATATTCTGCACTTATTGATGCTACTCACTTGTTCTTTTTTTCCTTTTTTCGTTCTTTTTTTAAATACATGGAAGAACTATGAATCAAAATAGCACTATATACACTGTAATCCATAGGTAAAAATATAATTAACTCATGTCGATAAATTTTCATAATGATCCCAACTAATGTATTACTTAATACTCTACTGAGCTTGTAAATGGGTAAGTTAAAAAGGTTTAAAGTTCTAAAATTTCGGGTGTTTGCAAGAAACAAAAGGTTAAGGCTCAATGGGGGTAGCAAGGGGTAATTAACGGGTAGGTCATTTCAGCTAAGGGTTAACATAAAGAGGGCCTTAATCATCTCTATAGTTCAGAGGTAAGTACTAAGTCCATAATTATATTCGAGAGTAACCGTTCACTTTTACCTAGCAAGTTGGAAGAATTAAACGAAGAAGAAAAAGACGAAGAGTCATTCGAATTATTTCAAAAGAGCGAGGACTCAGTAGAGATGAAGAATCTACAGATAGGGAAGACGCTAGATGTGAAGGATTATCAACCAAGGCCCTATTCGGAAGAACCTCACGTGGAGGAGCCGCATGTGACACCTGAAGATCACAAATTTGTCACATGAGAAGGAAACAAAGAGTCGTGCTAGCGACCTTAAACCAAGATGCTTCTTGAGAGGCAACTCAAAGGAAGTAAATTTCTTTTCTTTACATTTCTGCATTACTTTTTTATACATGTGTGCTTTTGGATTTGTTTGTTTTAAGTTTTCAATCAAAATGAGAGAAAGAATAAAACAAACAAAAAAAAACATTTTCTCATTTTCTATTGGTCCTAGGACTATATAGTCATGATTAGAGTGTGAATTGACTAGAGAATTTGATAGCAACTTTAGCATGCATTTTTACTCTTGTGATTGGTCGATATACATTATCTTTAGAAGAGTAGTGACTAGTGATAGACAAAGTCAGTGAGATTTTGAGCCTTATTTGACTAAAACATTCATATCAGTCTCATTGTCTTTTGATAATCTGTGACATTTATGACATGTACATTCTGATTTTGCCTTGAATTTCTATTCGAGATCACATTTTTATCACCTAAATTAACATGGAAATGATTAAGCATTCTTTGTTTCATAAGCTACATTAGCCAGAAAGCCTACCCATTATATGATTTTCCTTTTTAATAAGCCCCTTTGAGCCTTATTAGCCTTTCTTTTTGTATCAACCATATTACATGTTTTATACTTAACCAAATGTCCTACCTAATCCATAAAGCTAGTGGAATGTTTGTGATTGTTAAGTTTGTGGATATAATAAAATTCTAAATGTTAAAAAAAAGAAAAGAAAATGAAAAGAAAAAAGGAAAAAAAGAGTTTGCATAAATGTATCGAGGAGGAAGGGCATATGTTTGCAAAGTTATTTATAATTAATGAATCTTTCTAGAGTTGTAATGAATATGTTATTTGAGTATATTGAATATGAGGTAGATGTTGGCTTGGAAGGTTCACTCTTGTGATTTCAATGTATTGTTGGCATAAATTGTATGAGTGATTCCTTCGTATTGGTATATGCTTCATGTGGTTAGTGTGTGAGAGTTAAATTGGGTTGTTAAATATAAATGTTGCATTCATTATAGCTGACTAACAGGTGTGAATTGCATCATGTTTTATGGTTTAATTTGCTATGTATTAAGTGTTAATTTGGGTGTTTAGTAAGTGTTTAGGTTAGAATTGTCTTAGTTTATGTGTCTAAGTGTTTTTATGGGTTAGTATAAGTCTTTGAGCTTAAATATTAGGTTTTTGAGGTACCTTGATGTGTTTGTTAGTGTTTCAGAGTCAACATAGAAAAACAGAGAGCAGACATGCAAATAGGAGAAAACAACAAGTTTTGAGGAATTTTTCAGACCGTTTTGACCCCAAAAACCTAGGGTTGCTCAAGACGCACAAAGTATTTAAAGAAAAAGAAGAAAAAAAAGAGATGGAGCTTTTACATCTACCACAATCCCAAAACCTTAGAGAACTTTATCGAGAGATTGAGGAAGAAACGAAGAAAGAGAGACATGGAGAAGAAGCCTACATGAACTACTTCCTGAAATAAGAGGTTTCTCGTCATTGCTACCACCATCATCCATTTAGAATCTATTTCTAGTTTTTTTTTACATTCTTTATGGTTGTTACAGAATTTGATATATGATAGATTCGTTAAATGTTAAGGATTTGTCTAAACTCACCTTTGGGATATTTTGTTTTTGATATTAATGAAATTTGATTAATTGCATTTTATTGAATTTCTTGTGATTTCAATTCTGTAATTGAATAATTTAGTAATAAACTGAGAGGGTGAACTGAGTAAAAAATCATTAAATTGGACTAATGAGAGTTAGGTAATTTAATAGATCAAGAATTGAATCAAACCGGTAAATTTATGTAACGAGAGATCTTGCATAGATTTTTGGTAGTTTATTGGACAATTTCAGATCTAATTTAGGTTTAGATAAATTATGAATATAGAGGTTACAATTCCCATCATCTATTTAGGGTTTATAAATTAGGGTTAATGGTCATAACTCGAGAGAGAGTAATCAACCCCAAAACCTTCTAGAACATGTAATTCAATGAATTCATAACCAATTAGGTTTTCATTAAAGTCAGATAAAAATCTCCTTTCTCGCAATTGGTAGTTTTTAGGTTATTTTATGATTGGGTGTTGCATATGCTATCTTGTTATTATTTTTGAATTTGATTATTGGAATTAATTGTGTGATTGAAATAATTTCTTGTTTAGTTTTGTTTATTTTGAATTATTGCGAATTGAGTTCAGCCTTAGATTTTAGGATTAGAGTAACCCTACTTGTAGGATCGATACCTTAGGTACTAAGCAAATGGCCTGCGCATTTGTGAAATATTGAGGTTAATTATTAAAGCTCTTTCATATTGGAAACCTGCAATTAAGTTTTTGACGTCGATGCCAGGGAGTCAATTAGTTTTGTTATATAGTTTAATGTGTTTAGTTAGTTTTTAATTTTTTGTTTTTGTTCTTTCTTTTCTATTTCTAAAATTGTGCTTTTTTCATGAATACAAGGGTCATAAGAGGTTCGAATTGCACAGCTGAAACTGCAAATTTAGACATCACATGACCAGATATATAGTGAGATACTATATATTCTTTAAGATTTTTCTTATCTTCTCTTCATTCTAATCCTTCTCCTTATTTCTCCACAAAGACAATTGAGTGTGAATCTCAAGAAGATGGTTCAACGAGTATGATTTTGACTCATAAAATCATACTTCCAAATTGTACATAAAATCAAATATGAACTAAAGTAAGTGTTTTAAGCATTTAATTTAAAGCATTGATCACTAAGTTTCATGGATTAAATGTATCAACAATTAAACACATATTAGCACCCATCGTTCTATTAAGATTGAACATTAATAGAACATAAAAAGACTAAAATATATTATGTTTTTCCTTATGAAGGAAGTAGTTGATAGTTGTCATTTGCATTGTGTCTTAGGGTTTAATTTCTTATGTATTTAGTAGGAATTTGAGTGTTGAGTGTGTATTTCTGGTTTGATTGTATTATTTTATGTGTTTAAGTCTTTTTATAGGTTCGTATGAGTTTTTGAGCTTAATTGTTATATTTTTGAGGTACCTTGATGTGTTTGATAGAGTTTCAGAGTAAACGGAAAAGTTGCAAAGAGTTTCGGGCCAAAAACATAGCCCACAATCATAGCACCATACAACACGATCGTGACAGAGACGGACGAGTCAGGGCAATCAGGCCATAATCGTGCACAATAGAGAGCTTGGATCCAAGCCACAATCTTGCACTCTAGGCCACGATCGTGACATAAAGGTTTAGGCGATGGCCATAATCATGGCCCTGTGCTGAAGCAAAAACTTGAATTTTGTAAGATTTTTTGGATCGTTTTGACCCCGACTTTAACCTAGAACATCTTAAGTATAAATACATCATTATGAGACAGATGCAAGAGAGTTAGAGAGTCTGAAAAAGAGAGCCTTCACATCAGTCAATTCCAAAAAACCTAGAGAGAAATTGAGAGATTGAGGAAGGAGGCAAAGGAACATAAACACAGAGAAGAAGCTTGATGGGACATACTTTCTAGAATAGGTAGTTTCCCACTGTCGCTACCTCCACAATTCCATTCTCGATGTATTTTTCAGTTATTTCAATTTTTTTCATGTATAGAATTGAAATAGAGGTTGAGAATAGGTTGTGTTGAATGCTAAGTTTTTGTTTATACTCACCTTTGGGATTTTGATTTTGAAATTAATAAAGTTTGATTGATTGTGTTTTTTATTGATTTAATTGTGATTTAATTCTGCTCTTAATAACTTGACAATAGACTGAGAGGGTGAGTTGAGTGAAAATAATCAAATTGGGCTGACGAGAGTTAGGTGATTTGATAGGTAAAGAATTAAATCCAACAAGTAGAATCGTGTAACGAGAGATCGAGTATAGGTTTCCAATAGGTTACCAGATAATTTAGAACTAATTTTGGTTTTGGGCCAATTGTGAATTGAGAGATCGCAATTCCATAATTTAAATTAGAGATTATCAATTAGGGTTAAGAATTATAACCCGAGAAAGAGTAATTCACCCTATGACCATCTAGACCTATTAATTCAATAATTGCATAACCGATTAGGTTTTTTCTAATTTCGGATTAAAACCCCTTTCTCTCACTTGATAGTTTCTATGCTAGTTTTGGGTTTGGTTTGTGTGACTTGTTATCTTGTTTAGATTTCTATAATTCAATTCTTGAAATTAATTATTTGATTAGTTTATTTTCTGCATTGGTTATTTATTTTGAATTATTGTAATTTAGTACGATCTTAAATTTTAGGACTAACTTAGCGTCCTCATGGGATCGATACCTTAGGTACTACGCGAATGACCCGTGTGCTTGCAGAATTTACCAAGGTTAATAAATATTAAAACTTAGCATGTGTAACCTTATGATCAAGTTTTTGGCGTCGTTATTCAAGAGGAAATTTATTTCTATAGTTTAAAGTGTTATAGTAGTTTTTAATTTTTGTTTTCGCTTCTTTTCTTCATTTTAGGAAGCGTGCTCTTGCATGAACACAAGAGTCACGAGAGGTTCGAGTCATACAACAGAGACAATAGATTTAGATATGACACAATTAGAATGAAATCTTAGGAAAGCTAGGCTAGAGTAAGATGAAGAGTTAGGAAAATCACAAATTATCGAGGAAATTTAGAGAAATATAAATCAAAAAGCTAATCAAGAACAGCAGCAAAGGACCTTCATGGACTTTATGAGGCCAGGGTTCAACCCATCGAACCAAAGCATGGCTAAGCCGTCTATTCAAGCAGCCTTATTCGAGATTAAGCCAACCCGCCTAAACATACTTCAACAGAACGTCTAATTTGACAGATTGGCGAATGATGATCCTAACACGCACATCGTGAACTTCCTCAAGATCTGTGATACTTTTCAGTATCATCAGATGTTGGAGGATGCTGTTAGGATTAGGTTATTCCTTTTCACACTTAGAGATAGAGCGAAGGCTTGATATCATTCACTAAGTCCCGCCAACATCACAACATGGGAGTAGTGTGTGTGTGCCTTTTTAGACAAGTGCTTTCTGCTAACAAAGACCATGAAGATAATAAAGGAAATAACCAATTTCCAACAAGGTGAGGGGGAGTCAATTTATGAAGCGTGGGATAGATACAAGGATCTACAAAGGAAGTTCCCACACCACAACCTACTGAAGGAGTTCCTTTTGTAGACTTTGTACAATAGAGTGAACCCAACTACTAGAGGCACGATTGATGCAATGTTAGGAGGATCTTTGATGTGGAAGACCAACGATGAAGCAGAGGAGTTAATCGAGAAGATGGCCAGCAACAACTGCTTATGGACGAGAGAGAAAGGTAGGCAGCCTAATACTTTTTGATAGCAAAAGGGAATTGTCGCGGTTGATCAAATGACGGAGATACAAGCAAAGATCGACAATTTGACGTGATAACTAAGCAACATAATGGCAATGTCATTAGCCCAGGTGAAGGCTGTACAAGTGAACTGCTGAGCTCTGTGATCAGACAGACCATGATACTGTGGACTGCTACTTAATGAAAGAGGCAAATAAGGAGCAAGTGAACTATATGGGCGTGTAATTTGGACTAGGAGGGCGAAACAATCCCTACTCCAATACTTACAACCTTAGGTGGAAGAATCACTTGAACTTCTCCTCGTTAAATAACAATGGAGGACAATTCAAGCCTTAGGAGCAATCGAGCTTTCAACAAGATAAAGCAAGCTCAATGGAGTCAAAGTTGGATAGAATTTTGGATAAGATCGAAGGCATGGAGAAGCATATAGAAGGCTCGAGAGCAAATTTGAGCAAGTAATAAGGAATCATGCCTTGTCTATACACAATTTAGAATTCTAAGTGGGCTAGTTAGTAGAGGCAATTTTGACTTAGAATGCTGGAACTCTTCCAAGCAACACCGAGTCCAATCCAAAGGAATGAATCATGGTTATCAGTTAAACTCAGGACGAGGAACTGGGAACGGTAGAAGATAAAGGAGAAGGTCAAGTGGTTAAAGAAGACCTTTCGACTGAGCCCATGATTGAATCACTCAATGCAACTCAACGTGTATTTCCATTCCTTATTGCGCAGTAGCAGGATTTATATGCAAAAAGGGAAGTGGAAAAATTACGGGAGATTGAGCAAAATAAGGTCTAAGAAATGACGGAACTAGTACAGACAAAGCACAAATTACAAGAGTCTGTCAACAAGAAGGTTAAGGAGTGACCACTGGAAGATGAACTCAATATAGCTACAAAGAAAGAGGACTCAGGGGACTTTTTCATCCCCTTTAGTAGCAACAAGATCATTATAGATAGGGCATTCATAGATTTAGGTGCGAGCATAAATATGATGTCCTACGACTTTAGTTTGAAATTGAGGTTAAGAGAGTTAGTGCCTACCAAGTTTTTGGTTAAGACGACGGATAGAACATCACATAGAATGATAGGAATTATACAAAATGTTCTTGTAAAGGTTGGTAAACTTATCTTTCCCATGGATTTCTACATTTTGGATATCAGCAAAGATGAGGACACCCTCATAATTCTTGGACGACAGTTCTTAGCAACTGCGCGCTCAATTATTGATGTTGATGGGGGTGAATTAACTCTGCGAATAGGGAAGGAGAAATTAACATTCAAGGTGTACACTAGAGAGTACGGAGCTCCTTCACCTCCAGGGGATCTCAAAGAACCCGAACCTTGAGGCAAATGGGAGGACATAGAAGATCTTGGGAATGCTTTCAGAAAGAAGCACTCGCAAAGGAGAAGGCAAGAAAAGGAAAATTACACGAAAGGTGGGGAATGTAGCATCGTAGCTTGGGTTTAAACTTTGAGATTAATAAAGACACTATCATCAAACCATTCATTCCAACTACCATGAGCTTAAAAGAGCATTGAGCTACTAACGTTAAAAGAAGCGCTGCATGGGAGGTAACCCATGGAAGAAAAAAGTAACAATAATAAATAAATAGAATTATTTTCGTTGTTAATTTTATTAGAACATTTGAAATTTTATAGTTAAGTTCTTTTTTGTTGAATGAAATCGAAAAAGGAGTAGGAATTCGAAACTATGTGGATGACCGCGTAAGTATGAAAAGAGAGATGAAAAAGGGCCACAAAAGAATCAAGGAGTGGAAGTGAGAAGATTGGAGAAAGAATAAAAAGGGGTAACTTAGAAGTGGTGGTATACCACTGGCCACAATTGTGGTTTGCGTCTATGTAGCAAAAGGGAAAGGCAAGAAAGTTTTTTAAAACAACTTTACCATTTTACCCTTTTTACCACCTATATATTCAGTTCTAACTTCACTTTCACTATCACTTTCATTTTCACTTTATCTCTCTAGAATTCAAGCATCCAACCACTCTCACCTCTCACTAGAAATTTTGACCTTCCAATTCCTCCTAAATTTTACCAAATCATGCCACGCATTAAACAATCAGCCCGCTAGGAACCATATAGACGACAACAAGTTGCAGGACGGGGATGAAGAAACTAAGCAACGAATTTCGAAGCACGCTTTCTAATTTATACCAATAAGGAAGCTACTCATTTTCATTCCCTTCATTCTAGACAAATTGTAGTTCTCAAGTATTTTGATTTTGACACACTGGATAGGCTAAAATTGCGTGAGCGAGTAGAAAACCTAATTGAGAGGATCCAATGGGCTCAATTCATTCAATTCCAATTCCTTGTTATGAGGAGCTTACACTGGAATTTTTCACTTTCCTGACCTACAACCCTAAGAATCCAAAAGAATTGTGGTTTAGATTGGGAGGACGAGCTAATGAATTAAATTTTGAAATCATGTACGAAATGTGTAGATTCCTCGAGTCCACCATCGTCAATCATTATGATGACTTCTGTCCTTCTCAATACCAGAATGAACTTACTGGAATTGAGCAATTTCATGCAAAGAATGCTCACAACAATATTATACGATCCCATAAACACTTGTTGCAGAACAAATTTATATGTCAACTAGTTTTTAATAAGACTGAAACCAACAAGTGTTCTACCAAGGAACTTTTTATACTGTAGTGCATAGACCACAGTATTCCAGTATGCATAATCACACATGTGCTTAATACCATTGTTGCAACTCCTCACAAGAGGAACAACAATCTAGGAATGGGGTATATAGTGTCAGCCATCACAGAGCATTTGGGTGTGGAAAGGAGGGGATTAACTGTTCACCAACCGGAATTCCTAAACCACCATCATTTATGGTGGGCTGAAATCCTTAAGTCCTATAATATGGAACTTAGGGACATCATCCAAAAGACACATGTTCGGATCAAGGCAAGTCAGGCGAGTTCAAGCTCAGTGCCACCTCGACAAGGACAAAAGGAATCCACTAGTGAAGAATCTGAGGAAGAAGAGGAAGAAGAACAAGGTTGGAAGAACATTTTGGATGCAATCACCGAGACTAACAAGACACTTGTAGAGATGGCGCACACATAATGACGCCGTAGTTGAGATATCTGACAGATCCATCGGTATTTCAAGTCTCATGGCATTCAATTACTGCCTTTGACGCCATCACCACCTCCATCTCTGTAGGACTTATGCCTAACCCAATCTTTTCTTTCTATTTAGTTATTTTTTCTTTTTCAATTTTGCCTTCAATTCTATTTTATTTTTACGTTGCTTTTATTTGTTTCTGTTTACTTGAAATTATGTCTGTTCTTTTGTTTTATGTGCTTGTGTGTGCCTCCTTCTCACATTGTAGACAATATGTTGTTCAAATGTGGGGAGGGATTCTAGGTTTTTTGCTCTTGAATGTGATTTTGCATATCGAATGACAGTTATTAGGTTGCATTGTGCGAATTGTTTGAATGTGTCAATAGATTACGTGAGTGAAATTTGTTTAATTTTAAACATAGTTTAGTAGGTTGTGAATGATTATTAGCTCGTAAAATTTATGAATTAGGGTTTTTGGATAAATATACAACTTAATTAGGAATTAGTGTAAATTTAGCACCCTCTAAGTTGTTACATTCATCCATAATTTAAGGCCCTTTAACTTAGGTAGCTTAACTAGTATTGTTTTCATAAAAATGAATAGCTAAAAGCAATAAGATAGGTGAAAAAACAAAAAAAATGTTTTGTTAATAAATTACTATTCTGCTGACCTCTGGGTTATGAATAGAGCTAGTAACCAGTTGAAAACATAATAATAGCTGAGCAACCAGATCAACAAATATCAAAAATGTGTGCCTTTATGTCAAAAGGCTATAATGACGTTTCAACCAAGCTGTTAACAAATGGCTTAGTCAAGTAACCAGATCGACATTCATTACCAATATTTGACTCCGAGTAAAGAATAAGTCCGTGTTTTTATTAAATTTAAAAAAATTGTGTTCATAATAAAAACCTACCAGACTTGTAATAAGCTTGAATTTTCATGAAAACATACTTAAGAACAGTTGTAGAGTCTGAAGGACTAAAGAATTATTAATGTGTCTATACAATTGAAATGGGTAATTGAATTAGCACTTAGATCCCGATTAACTTGTATATTTAGTTCAAAGCCCCTAGACATAACTTATCAGATTATGTTCAAGATTAAATTTATTTGATGAAGTGCAACCATTGTCTCATTTTTGCATTATGTGCTTCGCGTTTGTTATGTTTGTTATGTTTGTTGTTTTGTTTGCTTGAGGACAAGCAAACGTTTAAGTGTGGGGATGTTGATAGTTGTAATTTGCATTATGTTTTAGGGTTTAATTTGTTATGTATTTATGGTTAATTTTAGTGTTGAGTGTGTATTTATGTTTTAATTGTGTTAGTTTATGTGTTTAAGTGTTTTTATGGATTAGTATGAGTCTTTGAGCTTAAATGTTATGTTTTTTAGGTACCTTGATGTGTTTATTAGTGTTTAAGGGTAAACGGCGAAGAACGGAGAAGTTTCGAAGAGTTTCGGGCTAAAATCACGACCCACAATCATGGCACAATAGGCCATGATCATGATAAAAAGATGTGAGCCACCAGGAACCAAGCTAGGCCATAACTAGGCCACGATCATGACAGAGAGGGTTAGGTGTTGGCCACAATTGTGGCCTGCATTGGGCAAACGTGAAAACAATTGAAAATGTCAAGTTTTGAGGGACTTTTCGGACCGTTTTGACCTCGAATCAACCTTAGGGCTTCTAAGGTATAAATAAAGCATTAAAGAACAGAAGAACATCTTTTTGCATCTATCAAATTTCGAAACCTTAGAGAGCTTATCGAGAGATTTGAGAAAGGAGACGAAGGAAGAGAAACACAGAGAAAAAGCTTGACGTGAAGTACTTCCCGGAACAGGTAGTTTCCCGCCATCGCTGCCTCAACTAATCCATTCCAATAGTATTTTCCAATTTTAATTCAATTTTATTGATGTATAGAATTGAGATAGTCGTTGAGAATAGGTGTTTCTAAACTCACCTTTGGGATTTTTTATCTTTGATATTAATAAAGTTTGATTTATTGTGTTTTTATTAAGTTATTCGTGATTCAAGTTCTATTCTTAATAATTCGGTAATAAACTGAAAGGATGAAACGAGCGAATATTATCTAATTGGGCTAATAAGAGTTAGGTAGTTTGATAGATAAGAATTGAATCAAACCGGTAAAATCATGTAATAAGAGATCAAGCATAGGTTTTTGGTAGTTTATTAGACAAATTCAGAATTGATTTAGGTTTTGGATTAACTAGAAATCAAGAAATTACAATTCCATAATTTAAATTAGGGATTATAAATTAGGGTTAAAGATTATAACTCGAGAGAGAGTAATCCACTCTAGGACCGTCTAGACTTGGCAATTCGATAATTTCATAATCAATTAGATTTTCATTAAAGTTAGATTAAAACCCCCTTTCTCTCAATTGGTAGTTCCTAGGTTGATTCTTGATTGGGTTGTGCAAAATTATTGTCTTGTTTATAATTTTCGAATTTAATTCTTACGATTGTTTTCTTGATTGATTAATTTTCTGCGTTAGTTTGTTATTTTAATTTATTGCGAATTTGAGTCAAGCCTTAGATTTTAGGATTAGATTACTCCTCCTTGTTGGATCGATACCATAGGTACTATACAAACGACCCATGCACTTGCGGTATTATCAAGGTTATAAATATTAAAACTTAGCATACATAAACCGTTGATCAGATGGCCCCTACTGAATTAAAGTTCAGTTGTAGGAGCTACATGATAAGGAATTTATTCTCCACAGTGTCTCACCCTGGGGAGCATTAGTTCTATTTGTTAAGAGCAGGGTGAGTAGGGAATTACACCTGATAGGGCTTTACTAACTCAATTCAAAGCTAGGCCTACTTTAAGATAAGAGATCATTGGTGCTCAAAAAGTTGATGATAAGTTGCAACAACTTATCTTAGCAACTCAAGAAGGTAAACAACCTGACTTTTCTATGAATGGAGATGGTGATCTATATTACAAATATTGGTTGTGTGTACCAGCTAATGATGAATTAAAGAAGAAGTTGTTATATGATGCCCATACTACTGTCTTCACAATGCATCCTGGTGGAAATAAAATGTATCAAGATCTAAAGCAACATTACTAATGATCTGGTATGAAACGAGATGTTGTGGATTATGTATCCAAATGTTTGACATGTTAGTACGTTAAATCTACGCACCAGGTTCCATTTGGTTTGTTAAATCCTATTCTAATTCCTCAATGGAAATGGGATAACATTACTATAGATGTTGTGACTGGGCTTCCACTCACTTAAAAGAAGTATGATGTTGTATGGGTGATTGTGGATAAGTTCACCAAGTCTGCTCATTTTATACCCGTTCATTCAGATTATCTGATGGATATGCTAGCTGATATATTTGTGAATGAGATGGTGAGATTGCATAGGGTACCATTGTTGTCTATATTTTTGATCGTGACCTCGATTTACTTTGAGATTATGGAAAAGTCTGTAAATGGATCTAAGTACCCAAATCAGTTTTAAATCGTTTTCGACCCACAGATAGATGGACAATCTGAATGGGTTATTCAGGCATTAGAAGACATGCTTTAGGGTTGTATGTTAGAATTCCCTGGAAGTTGGGATAAGTATCTTTCTCTAATGAAGTTTGCTTATAACAACAGTTATCAAACTAATATTAGTTGTCGCCTTATGAAGTAATGTATGGTGAGAAGTACAGAACTCTAGTTTGTTAGACTGAATTAAGTGAAAACAAGATGATCAGGCTTGATATTGTAAAAGATACTAAAGAGAAAGTTCAAATTATTCAATAGAGATTAAAAGTTGTCAGTGATATGCATAAGTCTTATGTCAATTTAAAAAGGAATGATATTGAGTATCAAGTAGGAGATAAGGTATTTTTGAAAGTATCACCATTAAAAAAATACTTCGGTTTAGGAAGAAAGGTAAGCTCAGTCGATGCTATATTGGCCCTTATGAAATTCTTCAAATAATTGGACCAGTAGCTTATAAGTTAACCCTTCTTAAAGAATGGGCCAAGTTGCAATATGTATTTCACATTTCTATATTGAGAAGATATCGGTCTGATGATACACATAAGGTTCCTGTGTAAGAAATTCAAGTACAATTGAATTTTTCTTATGAGGAAAAACCCGTGTCTATCTCCACCAGGGAAGCCCAACAACTTAGAAATAAACAAATACCTTTATTGAAAGTACTCTGGCAACATCATAGACTTGAGGAAGCAATATAAGAACCTGAATCGATGATAAGGACTCAATACTCATAGTTATTCAATAAAAGTATGAATGAGGACGAAATTCTTTTTAAGGGGGAGAGCACAAACCCTGGAAGTATTATAGCATTTCTAGGGTGTATTAAGTAGTGAACATAAAGAATTAAATGGATCTAAGCATAATAATAGATATGATGGTACTGAATATAAAAGATATAGGTAAATGGGTAATTTGTTCATTTCGACATGGACATACATACTTAGATGTGAAATATGGATAAGAATGAAATTAATTGATGAGATTATATTCCAATGTGGGAATTAAAGGAAGAAAAAAGACTAAATGTGTAATTTTCCTAAAGTCAACACATATTAAAGCATGGGTGACTAATAAGATTAAAGCATGTGTGAACAATAAGATTAAAGCATGTGTGTCGAATAGGATTGAGGCATGTGTGGCATGAAATGGGCATGTAAGAAAGGAGAAAGAGGTGTGCATTTAGGGTTTTAAACGTTAAATTTGCTACTTCTCATTTTCTCTCCATTCCATCTTCTTCATCACACCATTTTGCATGCAAGGAATCAAGCTAACCTTAGGTGGAAATCAAGGTAAAAGTTAGAAGTTTTCTCTTTATCTGGGGTTTTTCTATTTGTATGTAATTGTTTAAGATGAGTTTTGAATGGGTGTGTTATGTGTAAAGGAGGAGAAGACCAAAGGCAAAGGCAAAGGGAAGCAAGTGGAATGAATAAAAAGTTTTGACCACTCCTTCAGGAGGTATGGGATTTTTGATATGTTTACTCATATTTATGAGCATGATGTGAGGGTAACTGACAAAGGAAGGATTACATAATCAAATTAGATGTTGTTGGTTAAATTGGATGTATTTTTGCGTTGCTCTTGTATGATAAGACTAAAGTTAGTTGATTTATACCTCGATGGATGGATAGGTTCCACTAAACAGACTTATGTAATTTGACCATATCTTGGCATTTAGACCTTTAAATTGCATAATTCCAATTGGAAGTTAACTACAGACATAGATCTAAGACTTTCATGAAGGAACTGAAATTTTATTCTGCCTCTAAGATTTTTTAATTATGGCTTAAAGTTGAGTTCTGGCTACTGTACCTGTTTTCAAACAACCTTTAGTGTTTTAGGTATAACTCCCGGAATACCTAACCAAATTGCATGAATTTATGCCATTATAAAATTAATACATATGGGAATAAATGTCTAAAATACCTTAAAACCTGAGTTAAACATTTGCTATATGAATAACATAGAACAAGTAGAGGTATGAATGGTGAGTGTCTGTCACGGTCATGATAGAGGTGTCACAATCGTGATACAATGTCAAATGCTTATGTCACGATAACATAGGTGTCATGATTGTGACCTTGTCTTTTATCACAATCAGGACATTCTTTCCATTTTCGATGTTTACCG
Source organism: Erythroxylum minutifolium (assembly GCA_027123815.1). Taxonomy (NCBI): domain Eukaryota; kingdom Viridiplantae; phylum Streptophyta; class Magnoliopsida; order Malpighiales; family Erythroxylaceae; genus Erythroxylum; species Erythroxylum minutifolium. Next base: position 11,708 of record JAOTJB010315391.1, on the reverse strand, counting down.
CATCTCATCTAAACCTTTTTTAATATCACTAAAACTTAGCAAACCCAGTTATAAGGGAAATATGAAATTCATCTTACATGTAATATGTATATACTTTAATGCTTTCACTGATGTATTATTGAATAGGAATGAGTTTGTATGTTATGAATTGTTACACTTAAATGTGACTCTGAAATGTAATTATAACATTATGATGATTAGATTTAACTTGCCAAGTCTTAGTTGTAGGTAAATAGTCATGCCTAGAAGGGTCTGCAAATAATTTTGCTCTGAGACCCTAAGGTGTCTTTTGTTTTAGAGACTTAAGTCTCTTCTATTTTAGAGGTTATTGCCTCTTTTGTAGATACCAATCATAGGTAACTTCTATTATGTTCCTGCAACCCATATCTAAAGAAATTAGCAAGCAATTTTATAGATGGTTTGATATTTGTTTTACTCTTATGCAAAATTATATTCTGAATAATCTCTAAATTTCATTTCAAATATTGTTATATGTATTAAGATATTTCATGACTTTTATTTTATAATGTATTTGTTATCACTTAAATGTTATGAATTAAGTGCATGTGGATGTTAGGCAACTGCTATGAGTAGTCACCATCTTGCATCATTATTCCCCACAAAGCTATATGCTTAGCACGGTGGTTTTTCCTTCATGTAGGTCATGATACACAAGGTTAAGGTTGGGACAACCGTAATGGCCAAAAAAGGACATGTAACATTTTGGAAGATTTTTATATCTAAACATTGTGTTGTAATCATAAATATTAAGAAGGAATTTTGTAGTAACTGCTTATAAGATTTATAAAGATTTCAATATGTAAATGGCCTATAATAACCATGACTTATGATGAGATTTTCAATGTATGGATATGATACATGTAATTTGTGACTTGTATATCTGTTAACACGGGCAACTATATGAATTGTGAAGTATGTTTGTTCTATCTTTGAGAATTTGTTGGATTGTCTAAATTTGTTTTGTGTGCATCCGTATATCCTCTTAGGGGGTATTAAGATATCAAAATGTTAATATTTTCTAACATAATCAAATTATGAAAGAAATCCTTTTAAAATTTTACTTGATTCTAATTATTAATTTGATAAATAATTTAATTTAATAATTCAAATCTTTGAAAAATTAAACTAAATTCAAAGATATTCCAAATAAAAAATAATCCTTTGAAAATAATTTTCAAACATTTAAAAACACTTTTCTAAATTTATTATGAATTTAAACCAATTTATTTTAATTAAATCAATTTAATTAAAATTTAAAGCTTAAAACACATAAAACTGAAAAAATTAGGTAGGGATTGCCTAATGTTCAAACCCTATTTTATTAAAACAAGGTTTCATGCCTTAATTTTTTTCATCAAATCAATAACAATCGATCAATTAATCTAAGTTAAACAATTAAAGGAGACTCTGATATCAATGTTGGGAAACCAACAATAATTGAATTGTTGATGCAGCAGAAAATCAAAATTTTACAATTTCTTAATTGGATCTCAATAATTGAATAACTTGCAAAAAATGAATCATAAAAGTAATCGAATTGTATCTCATTCAAATTCCTGTCGAAGGCTTTTCTGAGGTGTCAACTACAAGAAGTCTAAATATCCACCCTCTAATGATTTCTGCAAAGTAGAAAAGAAAAAAATAAACTTTTGAAAGGAATAAAGAAGAGTGCCAGCCAAAGAAATGGATATTGTATCATACTGGCCAAAAAAGTGGTACGCTATTAATTAGTACCATACTGGCCTAAGGTATTGATCAATACTGACCTTTTCATCTAGTACCAGTTCGTACTCAAATACCAGTGAATACCAGTTTTATTTTAGAAATTCTAAAAAATATGGGACTATAATGGAAAAAAATAAAACTTCATATAAACTAGGTATCTAACCCTAGCCTCCCCTCTCACGTCCCAAACTCCCAGTCCCCATATTTTCCTTCATATTTTCTCTCCTCTTTACCTTGGGCTCTTCATTTTTTAGTTCTTTAAATTGTCGTCATCTATCGATAGTCTTCAGTTTTCAAATCATTGCCATCATGCAATTATTCACATGCTTTGCTTCTCTGTCATGTTCACCCCTTCGCCAGCTTACCTCCTTCGTTGACCTATTAGGCACTATTCTCTATTAGGAACTTATATAGAATTTTTGTGATGTGCATAGTGTGATGTGTTGAGTTTGTGACACTAATGTAGTGTATTATGGTTGTGGTGGTGTGATGTTTGGTCTGGTGTGTATGGCTATACTAGTGTGGCCTTGTGTAATTGTGTTTTGGGTTATGTGGCTTGGCTTGTGGAATATGGACTGTCTATGATGGTGTGCTACTAATGTTAATGTGTGTGGGTTTGGTCTGGTGCGTATGATTGGTGTCAGTGTTTGTGGTCTAGTTTGGTGCATATGGTTGGTGTGGCCTTGGGCATTAGTGTAGGTGTGGTTTGGCTTGTGGAATATGGAATTATGGATAGATTGTTTGACTGTGTCTATGAGGGTGTGCTGCTGATGTTATGGGTGTGGCAATTCAGAATTGGGATGGGTTAGTTAGTTAGGTCTACTATTCATGGTTGATTAATTAGAATTAATACAAGGATTGTTCAATTTTGACTTTTTATTAGATAAAGTTTTGGTTTTTCTCATTTCTGTTTTAGGATTCAATAATTTCAATTAACAAAATAACAGAAAAAGATTATGATTTGTAAACTGTGTTTGATCAATTTCCCAAGCATCAATCAATTAATTCAATTATTTACAAATTTTGATTACATGTACTTTGGATTGGATAATACATTAATAATTAATCATTCTTATTATTAATTATATAGAAATTAATAATTAAATATATAGAAATTAATAATTAAATATAAGGTAATTTAATTTTTCTATAATTATATTAAATATAAATACTAAAAGGTAATTTAATTTTTCTTTAATTATATTAAAAGTTAATAACAAAAAAATCTCAAACTTTGCTCAATTTTGCAATTATAGCCCAAACTTTAAAAGTAACAACTAAATACTCAAAATTTTTTATTTTTTTTAATTCTAACACCCGTCTGTTAAGTTTGCAAACATGGCTTGCTACATGTTCCAAAAACCCTAAACACTTATATTCATCAAACCAAATTAAACTAACTAATGAAGATTAACTAAACTACGATGTTTAATTAAATTAACTTGTTAAATATAACTAAATTTACGTTATTTTTAGGAGTGGAATCCCTAAATCAAAGATGCAGCCTTTCGTTCTCACACATATCTTTTAGGCATTGAATGTCAAAGCTGTCTTATCATGCAAACTTCTTACCATCCTTAATTCTTAAAAACTTAATATATTGTGAATGTCTCTTCAACCCATAAATTTGAATTCCTACATAAACTAGAAAAAGGGAGAGAAAGATAAAAGGGTTGACGAGTTAAGTTGTCAAAAGGTAAAAGAATTGAAATTTGATGATTCCAAGTACAAAGACCAAATCTTTTTGTATGTCTCCTCTTCAAATTTTTATAGGAAAATCGTTTGAAGCCATAAGGAAAGTTACTCAATCTATGAGATCCCATATCAGTTGGAGAGGGGAACGAAGTACGCCTTATAAGGTTGCGGATATCTCTCCCTCATAGACACATTTTCCAGAGTGCAGGAAAAGAAAAACCGTGAGGGCTTGGCTGGGCCAAGGCCCAAAGCAGACAATATCTGTGGGTAGATAGTCTGGACTGTTACAAATGGTATCAAAGCCAGTACCCGAATCAGTATGTTAGCGAGGACACTGAGCCTTAAAGGGGGTGGATTATGAGATCTTATATTAGTTAGAGAGGGGAACGAAGTACACCTTATAAAGGTACGGATACCTCTCTCTCATAGACGCGTTTTCTTAAGTGCGGGAAAAGCAAAACCGTGAGAGCTTGACTGGGCCAAGGTCTAAAGTGGACAATATCTGTGGGTAAGTGGTTTAGGCCATTACACAATCTCACAAACCAATCTAAAGCCTACACGTCAATAAACAAAGCAAACCTCACCATCTTTAGGAAGAAAGTAGCTCGTACATGGAAAATAACATTAACAAAACATGCCTACCTTTATCGGATGTTGTGTCGAATTGCGTGAAACGGTGATTTAAGGACATCTTGAAAGAGTTAAAATCTGGCACTATCAATATACAGGTATTAGTCTTCAAATGTACTAAAGTGGCTATGGTGTTAAGAAAGATGCCCAAAAGGTCTATGCAAGAACGAAGGGCTATGTCTTTGATATAGGGATTTCATTCCCAAAAATGACAAAAGTTTTAGTTATATTTAATCAGTTAGGGATTTCATTCCCAAAAATGACAAGAGTTTTAGTTATATTTAATCAGTTAGTTTAAGTGGATCCCTCCAATAGCTGGTTTTTATAAGATCAACACTGATAGAGCATCTAAAGGTAACCCTGGCAGAGCAGATGCAAGGGCATTTTAAGAGATTCAGTAGGTGATCCCATTTTAATATATTCTTTGGCCTTTGATGACATCACAAGTGTTCAGGCTAAGATTCGAGCTTCACTACAAGGTTTGGAATTATGTGCAGAGATTGTAGAAGATTCCTAATTACTGGTGTAACTTGACTCTAAAGTAATTGTGGATATGCTTAATCATCATTCTCAGATTTCGTGCCCAATTGGGCCCCTCATTTGGGAGGTACATCATTATACTTTTGTGAAAGAGATTAATCAGTGTTTTAAGGAGGCTAACCTGACAGCAGACTATATGGCAAACTTGGGTTGCTCCTTAGAGAGGTTGCTAGTTTCTAAAGAATGGAAGTAGTTTCCACGTGGCATGCGGGGAATTATAAATCTAGATAAAATATCTTAACCTTTGATTCGAGTTAGAGTTAGATAATTCATAATCATAGTGGCATTAGTGCATATACTTTTTCAACGTTTCTTTTACCATTTTGTTTCGTCTTTTATTGGTTAGCTTTTAGTTATAGTAATATTGTGAAAGCCAATCTCTTACACTTTGTTCTTTTTTAATAAATTAATAAAACACGATACTCATCCCCTATAGGGTTCTACCCCTGGTTAAAAAAAAGTTTAATTAAACGACGTATTTTGGTTAATCTTCATTAGTTAGTTTAATTTGGTCTGACATGTATAAGTGTTTAGGGTTTTTGGAACACGTGGCAATCCACGTCAACAAATTTAATGGAGACACTAACATCAAGCTAAATTTTAAAAATAGAAAGTTTGACTATTTAATTACCAATTTTTAAAGTTCGGGCTATAATTGCAAAATTGAGCAAAGTTTGAAATTTTTTGTAATTAACCTTATATTAAACCTAAATTAACTTAATCTTTTAGTGATTACATTAAATGATTTCTAAGATTTGTTATAAGTATACTCAATTTTTTAGCCCAAAAGTTAAACAAATCTTTAAATTCATGATGTGAAATTGCAAATATTTAAACAAATCTTAATATTCATATCTTATAGTTGTGGAAATAGGAAGGTAAATTTAAATCACATCTTTTGTTTGATTTATTGTTATAAATCTCTTTTTGGAAAAAAAAACCTTTATTGTTACCATGAAGTTATCTACATTTTTTGCTTTTTGTGATGCTTGGAGACATTTTATTATAGAGTTATCTATTTTATATCTTTAGAGACATAAGTCATTCTATGAATGGTATCTATTTAATTATTAACTCTATTGACTATGGAGTATTAGACTATTATAGTTTGGATTTTATAATGATCCATTTTACATTTTAACATGTATATTTCACATTCAAATTGTTTCCTTTACATTATTAATTTAATTTTGTTATATGTCGTTATTTATTTAACAAATAAATGAAAGGAAGTTTAAGTACTCATGATAATTCAGTTGCTTCATGTTTAGGAAGATTTGATGATCTATCTTGGGTTCATGCTAGATTGGTTCTTGGAATGAAGAATCATACCATTTGTTTGAGCTGTAACAAATATTTAAAAGGTGGGGGAATCACTAGATTAAAGAAGCATTTGGCCAAGATCAAAGGTGAAGTGAAGCCTTGTAAGAAAGTGAGTAATGATATGAAATAGCAAATAAGGACTTTGCTTGATGAGTATCATCATTAGAAAGATAGAAGACAAAGATTGAACTATAAAATTGGTAATGAAAGTTCTTTTGTTGGTGTTCAAGATGATAGTGAGGATGATGAAGGTGGTGGTATTCCTAACCAACAAGAAGGAAATGTTGCACCTAATGTTAGGAAAAGAACAAGACATGTGTCTAATTTTTTTACACCACAAAAAACTCTTGTAGCTTAAATTTAATCTATAGTGCCTCACAATCAAGATAAACAACTCATAATGTAGACATGGTAATGGCTAAATGGTAGCATGATTCAAGGATAACATTTAGTATTGTCTATCTTATTATTATTTGCCTATAGTGGATGTTATTACCTCTTACGATCTAGGATACAAAGCTCCTTTAATTAAAAACTACAGAGATAAACTTTTAAGTAACTCTATTTATGAAATAAAAACTTTTATGCTAGGTCTAATGTTGGATTAGAGGTTTCTAGAATTATACTTAAAGATCATGAATTTTGATCCCAATATCAATTTGTCATCCGAGTTTATGAGCCTTTGGTGAGGGTACTTTGTCTGGTTGATAATGATGAGAAGGCAACAAGAGCATATTTTTATGATGTCGTAAAGAGTGCAAAGGAAGCAATTAAAGCCAACATGAAAATAGGTCTTCTTTGTATATACCTTATCTTGTAGTCATCAATGAGAGATGGGAAAGGTAATTTTACTCTTTATTGTTTGCAGTTGGGCCATTTTTAATCATAATATCAAGAAAACTGAAGTTAACAGGGGAATGTTATAAACTATTACAATTATTGTTGCTCATGAGATGATGCAAGATCTCCTAAGATCATAAATTAGAGTTATAAGGATTCTTATGGTGACTTTTAATGTCCATTGCTATTAATCAAAGAGACAAACTTAATCCAGATATATATTTTCACTTTTCTTACTTGTTAAAAATTAATAATCAATTTATTTTGTTTATAATACTACTTTTGTTGTCTTACAGTTGCTTAACAGGACTTATTCAGAAGTTGTGTTCCAGAATTGCAAAGGCTTGCAACTCAAAATCTAAGTCAATGTGTGATTATAACATGATGTAAAAGGAATTTGAACATATTTGAATTCATCCATTCCAAGAAAAGGAACAGATTGGAGCACAAAAAAGTGAACGACTTGGTCTTTGTTCAATACAATTTAAAGCTTCGGGAAAGATATGTTATTTTCGTTATTAAATTTGATGTAATTTCTTAAAAATTTTAATTTTATTTATTTACTATGACTCTTAATAAAAGTAGTTATGTAGATCTAATTTGCCTTGACCATATCAATCTTTTAACGGATTAGGTTTATGAGAACTGGGTTTGATATATAAAAGTCACTTGGAAGATAATATTGGATAAAAAAGTGTTAACATATCATTTGGCGTAATGAATTTGAATAATAACGATGATGAGACCCTTCTCAATGATAAGGATTTTATACTAAATAAGATTTGAGGTCAATGCAATTTGAGCAGTCTCTATTTGTCCTCTTCTTTTAATTTCACTTCTATTTGATATATATGTTAAATTCTATATATGTGATAAAAATATAAGTGTAAATCTTGTTGTTTCACGTTTCACTTCTAGTTAGTTTTTTTCCCCAATATAAACTCTTGTTGAAAATTGTAACACTTAGAGAAGCATGAATATTTATTATTCTTAGAGTCATGAATATTTATTATTCTTTTTATTTGATAATGTTACTTTTTTCCCCAATACGAACTCTTGTTGAAAATTGTAATACTTAGAGAATCATGAATATTTATTATTCTTAGAGTCATGAATATTTATTATTCTTTTTATTTGATAATTTTATGTAATTATTATTTATCATATGATGAATTATAACATTTTAAGTAATTTGTATTGTCTTTAATTTTATATTTGTATGATGATTAAATGCTGTTTTTCATATTAATTGTATTTATTATTTATATGTGAGATGTACGAAAACTAATATTAATATAAATAAATAGATTGTTGTTATTTCAATTTTCTATTGTTATGATTTTTTGAGACAAGGTTACTGTAAATTTATAAACTATAAATACAATATATTGAGAGACTATTTTGTAATTTTAAAAATTTATGGACTATTTTATAAATTTAAAAATTATCCAAAATGTTACCCAATATTGATCGGTACTGGTTTAGTACTATACTATGACCAAATTCGATAATAGTACTAGTACAATATTTATAACATTGGTTCTAGCTCCCTTACGCTTATTTCCTATAAATAGAAAAAAGTACTAAGATCTATTTTTATTAAAATTAAATATTCTAACTATAATTAAACTTAAACTCTAATTTTAAATTTAACTTTAATAAAATCAAATTTCTTATATTAAATCTTTAAAGTTTTATAAACTTCACAATTAAGTTTAAATTAATTTAAATTGATTTATCTCTTTTTAACTGTTCTTTATATGTGACTCATTAGGTTCATGTTATGTTGTCAATGATTATAAATTATAAATTATAATTATAATTTATAATTAGAATTAGATAAATTAAAACTCCTCTTAATTTGTTTTTAATTCTCCATTTAAACAATTTATAATCATATATCATATATCATATTGACGTCTATTAATACATCATGATCATTCAAATATTAGGAATGTCAAAGTAGTTTGACTTAACTTGCCTATACATAGTTATGATGTATTATTTAGTCATTCTATCATCTAAATGTTCTTATTAGACACAAAGTATGGATACAGTGTCTGCTCCTTTAAATTCAATCATGTTCGCTCTTATTAATTAGCATTTTTCAAATATCGATTTAATCTGGTTAGAGAATTCTTTAGTTTGTTACTAATCAAGAACACTAAAACATCCTCTCTATTTACTTTAGAGTAATGAATCATTTATTAACTTACTCAACTATATTCAACTATCTTTATGTAATTCATACTATATCTAGGTATTATAGACTGAACTATCCTAATTAGAATAGGTCATAAACAACATTAAAATACAACAATGCTCATATAAGATACTCTAGAATCTTAAGTTTATGGATCAATTATATAATCATCATAATAAGAAAATTCACGGACACATAAGTAATATCATTTGGAATTCTCATAATTATGTCAATTCAATGAATTTATTTTATAATAAGCACACACATGTTTGATTTATCATTTCATCAACATATTATCTTAATGAAACTATAAATAGAAATAATTTAGGAATAATATATAAATATAAATTAAATATTATAATTTTAATTGTAAATCAATTATTCGAAGAATTTTATTCTAGTAAGTTAAATTAATAAAATGTATAAAGATTAAAAAATACTTTTACCAATTAAAATAATAATATTATCCGTAAAATTATAACTAATAAATTGACTACAAAATCATGAACTTACAAAAAGAAATCTATCATATGTAAGTTGGGATCAAATCTTCTGTATTAATTATAGTATTATATTATATTTTATTAAATTTTATTCATATATTTATGTGAAAGAGTTGGAACAGAGTAATTGAACAGGAGAATTTAATTTGGTGTAAGCTGTACAATTTATATTGAGGGTTACGACTCGCCATGGCAACAAGGGAAGAAGTTGCGTCTTTTCGTCTTTTAATGTCTGCTCGTTTTCGAAAGTAGCAACTGATGTAACAAGGTTTTGCCCCGTTTCGATCGGTCACGTAACCACATGTCACTCGCTTTGATTCTGTCGTTCTAGATCTGAGCTAGCTCTTGCTTCATATGATTTGAGAATGGACAAGAGAAGCAGTTTGTGAATGTGATGTCTCGGTCTAACGAAAATATCAGTACATATGAGAGCACAATTATACGATATGACTCACTCCTTAGCGTGATTAGGTGTAATTAGCAGTGAAGCAGCTTTTCAAGTTTTGAAATTCAATTCGACGAATTGAGCATATCTTTTAAATTATTCTTTTAATATTAACTTTAAATCATTAATTCATTAAATGACGAGCTATAATATAATTTTCATAATTTACTTATTTGCTAGCTAAAAAGATAGTGGCTTCAAGTAAGACAAGCATTATAAGCTTCCGCATCAAATAATTTATTGAATGTTCCCTATTTTATTACAGCCTTGATACTGGAAAATATACATGCAGAAGAGATAAAATTGGGAATGGCAATGAGAAAGTTTGACTACTCAAATTTAATTTAGAAACTAATGAAATTTAGTTCGCGTTCAAAATCAATCTAATTTTAAGTAATTCATATACGTTGGAAACTCAATTCTAACTCATTAATTTATCATTCTCCAATCTCCATTTGCATTAGTCTGTTTAGGTTGTTTTCTTGATTTGAGAGTTAGAAGTTTGTTATTTATTCTTTTTGTGCATATGAGTTGTAGATATATCTCTCTTGCACATATCAATCAATGGAATGAAGTACACAAGATTCTCTCTCATTCTCTCTGCATGGAATTATCCCTCTCTTTTTTACTGCTTGTTTTTCTCTACTAGAACAGACATGGAGGTTGAAAACATCAAACATTGACATGGTATCAAAGTAACAAAATCTTATTCTACTTTATGCAATCAATTTTTGTGAGTAAATTTTTTAATCAAATTAATTTGTTTCTTTTAAATTTCGAAGAATCTGATTTCGATTTCGATCTTCTTTCTTTTCAATTCCGATTTGATTCATCAATCATCTAGTGAACATTACATCCTAATTTTTTCATTTTTTAAACAATTGTTTTGAATCATCAATTATTCCAGCCTGACATTAAGATTCTATGAATTTCATCACTCAATCAAAATTTTGCTGCATTTTATCTCTGTCTATAAGATATGTTAAATATATGTTGTATATATCTATTTATTTTATTTTGGCATATTTTTATAAATTGGCATATTTTTTATTATCTTAGATTCAAAAGAACTAGTTGGATAATGTTCTAGATAAAATAGAATTCTATCTTACATAGATGTTAATTTGATGAAGGATATTGCTGGAAAATTTGTTTTGAATTAAGTTGTCTAACGTGAATGTAGCATAAAAAAGGCATTGCTAGAAGTTTGATGATGAATGAAATTGATTTACTTGAACGCAGTGGAAGAAGGGCTATTGCTGTAAATTTCATTGGGAATCAAATGAACTTTTGAAAAAGATACGATGGTGTTTTCTTTGGTGAGTGTGAAAAATAGACCTATGACTGGTTGGTAAATGCGTGTATGTGCGTGAGTGCCTGTGGTTGTGCATGTTTTGTTGTTGGCTTTTGTTTTTGATATTGGATGATGGAGTAGCACACGACTGGAAGGATTCTTGTTCATACGTATACGTATGTGTGATTTTAGTCTTGAAAGAGTCACGTTTCTGCAGTAATTATTTTGAAAATCACTTGCACTGAACCTTTATCTATTCGAGTGGTTTTTGACTAGGAGAATTTGACACTACGTATATGTTCTGCTGGGTATCACTTATTAACTGAGCAGCCGTAGTTTGACTCTAAAGCTGGTGCAGATTATTTCAGCTGGTCGAAAATTATTCAGATATAATTCGGGTAGCTAATAAGAGGGAAGGCTCTTTTATCTTAAGTGTATTGTTGTTCTTTTCTTAGTTGATTAATCACTTGAGTTATTTTTATTAATTGT
>JAOTJB010315349.1:0-15239 GCA_027123815.1 Erythroxylum minutifolium | reverse complement strand
CCATAAATGTATATTAACTCCCACTAAATAAACATATCATCAAATGAAAAAAAAAACATATGAGTTGTGTGCTCATGAAAGACCTTGGGTGGTAAAACTTTAGTCAGCGGATCTACAATCATGGAGTTTGTTCCAATATGTTCTGTAGATAACTGACCACTCTGACTTTCTTTAACAACTAGGAACTTGATGTCGATGTGTTTTGACTTTGATGAGCTCCAGTTGTTATTAGAATATAGCACTGCCGATTTATTGTCACAAAATAACTTTAACGGTCTTTCAATGCCATCTATAATTCGCAACCTAGTGATAAAATTTCGCAATAATATGCCATGATTGGATGTCTCATAACATGCTATAAACTTAGCTACCATGGTGGAAGAAGCTATGAGTGTTTGTTTAACATTCTTCCAAGAAATACCTTCTCCAGCAAGCTATAGATATAACATGAAGTGGATTTACGACTGTCTTGGCATCCTGCAAAATCGAAGTCAGAATACCTAGTGATCTCCAACTGATTTGATCTCCTATATGTGAGCATGTAATCTTTTGTTCCTTTGAGATACCACATAACCCTTTTGGCAGCTTTCCAATGATCCAGCCAGGATTGCTTAAATATCAACCTAACATTCCAACAATGTACGCAATATCTGGATGCATACATACTTGAGCATACATTAAACTCCCTACAATTGAAGTATAAGGAATCTTCTGCATTTCTTTAGTTTCTAAATCATTCTTGCGGCATTAATTGAGACTAAATTTGTTTCCTTTAGCTATAGGGGTATCACCTGATTTAAAATCTTGTATTCCAAATCTCTGAAGTACCTTCTCGATATAGCTCTTTTGTGATAACACAAGAATAGCTTGAGAGTGATCTCGATGTATCTGAATTCCTAATACAAAAGATGCTTCACCAAGATCTTTCATTTCAAAATTCTTTGATAGAAATTTCTTGGTTTCATACAATAAGCCTATATCGTTGCTGGCAAGTAGTACGTTATTAATATATAAAACCAAAAAAATATACTTACTCCCAATGAACTTATGGTATACACAGTCATCAACCAGATTCATCTCAAAACCAAACGAGATGACAACCCGATGAAACTTGTAATAACATTGACGAGAAGCATGCTTGAGTCCATAGATGGATTTTTTTAATTTGCAAACCATCTGCTTTGAATCTTTGGAAACAAAGCTATCAGGCTGCTCCATATAAACTGTTTCATCAATGTCTCTATTGAGAAATGTCGTCTTATCATCTATCTGATGTAACTTAAGATCAAAATGTGCAACAAGTGCCATTATAATCCTAAAGGAATCTTTCAAAGATAGCAGAGAGAAAGTTTCTTTATAATCAATACCTTCTTTCTGAGTAAAGCGCTTTGCGATAAGACGAGCCTTATATCTTTCTACATTGCCTTTTGAATCCCTTTTGGTCTTAAATATCCATTTTCAACTAATGGGTTTCACACCTTCAAGCAATGAGACAAGATCCCAAACGTCATTGTCTCTTATGGACTTAATTTCCTCATCCATCGCATCAATCCACTTTTGAGAATTAGAACTTTGGATGGCTTTATAGAAGTTGATTGGATCATCTTCTACTATGCCAATGTCCATATTATGTTCTTGGAGAAAGGCAATACAATCATCTGGAATTGCACTTATCCTTTCTCTAGTGGATCTCCTGAATGACACTTGTTCTTGAGGTTGTTGAGTTTGTCCTTCAAGTATATTCAATTGATCTTGAATAGGAAGATTTTCAACATTGTCTTATTATTCTGAAGTTCCTTCTTAAAGAATGTCAGGAATAATATCCTGATCATGATCAATAACAATTGTAGGAAGAGAAGCAAATTCCTCTTCAAAGACAAAGTCTCTAACCTTATCTTTGTTCCCCCTTCCAACTCAACATTCTCAAGAAATCTTGCATTTTCCGTCTCAAAAATTGATTTATTTGTGCGATCATAAAATTTATACCCCTTTGATCATTCAGAGTATCCAACAAAGTAGCTAATAACTGTTCTTGAGTCCAGTTTCCTTTCATTTGGCCTATAAGGCCTTGCCTTAATCGGATAACCTCAAATGTGAAAGTGCTTTATACTAGGCTTTTTGCCTGTCCATAATTCATAAGGGGTTTTAGTTATTGCCTTAGTTGGAACTCTTTTAAGAATATAAGCTGTGATCTTTAATGCCTTTCCCCAGAGCGAATCTGGTAAGATAATGCGAATAATCATAGTCCTTACCATGTCCTTAAGAGTTATGTTTCATCTCTCAGCAACACAGTTCATGCTAGGATTCCCTATCATAGTGTACTGTGGGACAATACCATATTCCCTTAGGAATTTGGCAAATGGTCCTAGACATTGTTCATCGGAACTGTCATATCTACCGTAATACTCACCACCATGGTCAGCTCTGACACTTTTAATCCTTTTGCCAAGTTGATTTTCATCTTTAGCTTTAAAAAACTTTAAACATGTCCAGTGCCTATGACTTCTCATGAATGAGGTAAAGGTACCCATAACGTGAATAATCGTCTATCAACGTAATAAAATACCTTTGACCATTCCAAGAAAGTATAGGAAATGGGCCATAAATATCTGTATGTATTAGTTCTAAGACGTCTAAAGATCTTTTGGCATCCAATCTTTTTATGTTTCTCTGCTTCCCCTTAATACACTCAATACAAACTTCAAAATTTGATATATCAAGCAGATCACGAATTCCATCTGATATAAGCCTTTCCATTCTTTGTTTAGAGATATGCCCTAAACGCTTATGCCATAATAAAGTAGAATTGTCATTAGTCAATTTTCTTTTAGTAGGTCGTGAATTAACATGCAAGGATTCATTAGATGGGACATCTGTATCAAGCAAATAAAGGTTATCAATTCTAGATAAAGAACCTGAATCAATAAGTTTTGAATCCTGAAAAAGACTAAATTGACTATTTCCAAAAGGACAATAATAACCAGTATTGTCCAAATTGGAAATAGAAACCAAATTTTGTCTAAAAGACGGTACAACATAAGTCTCTTTCAAATCCAAATAATTTCCAGTCTTTAATGATAACCTAAGAGTCCCTATTGCCTCAACTTCAATTGTCATTCCATCACCTACATAGATGTATTTTTCACCGACAGCTCAGGCAGCTTGCATGGACACGCTTATTTGAGTAGTAACATTAAAATCTATCCACCAAGTGTGTCTAGGTACTGAAATCAATTGACCTTAGAAGAAACCAAAGAAAGAAGTGTTCCTTTCTTTGCACGCTAAGCATGATACTTGGGACACTCCTTTTTCATGTGAGAAGCAATTTCACAAAAGTAGCAAACAATGTCCTTAGTTTATCGTTTTGATTCCTTATGTTGCTTCTTTTGTAGTGCTTTACCCACAACTTCCTTATCTTTCTTTCTTTTCTTGATATTGCCCTTAGAATTGGATGCCAAATAAGCACTTTCAACTTTTTCTTGCTTTAATCTCTCTTCTTCTTGCACACTATATGAAATGAGCTCATTAAGAATCCATTTCTCCTTTTGACAATTATAACTGACCTTAAATTGACTGAATCTTGTGGGAAGAGAGATCAAAACCAGATGTACAAGCAAGTCTTCTGACAGCTCCAACTTTAGTGCCTTTAATTTGGAAGCAAGATGAGACATTTCTAGAATGTACTCTCTGATGCTCCTATTGCCTTTATACCTCATGGAAACAAGTTTTGTTAGAACAACACTTATTTCCACCTTTCTGTTTTTAGCAAAACGCTGCTTAAGTTCCTCAAAGAACAATTTGGCATCCTTTTCTTCAGACATTGTGCCTATGGATGTTTCCGGAATTGCATGCTTCATGATCATAAGACTCATGCGATTTGAGCGTTCCCATCTTTCGCAGTCTCTCTTTTCATCAAAGTCCTTAGTTTGTCGTTTTGATTCCTTATGTTGCTTCTTTTATGGTGCTTTACCCGCAACTTCCTTATCTTTCTTTCTTTTCTTGATATTGCCCTTAGAATTGGATGCCAAATGAGCACTTTAAACCTTCTCTTGCTTTAATCTCTCTTCTTCTTGCACACAATGTGAAATGAGCTAATTAAGAGTCCATTTCTCCTTTTGACAGTTATAACTGACCTTAAATTGATTGAATTGTGTAGGAAGGGAGATCAAAACCAGATGTACAAGTAAGTCTTCCGACAGCTCCAACTTTAGTGCCTTTAGTTTGGAAGCAAGAAGATACATTTCTAGAATGTACTCTCTCATGCTCCCATTGCCTTTATACCTCATGGAAACAAGTTTTGTTAAAACAACACTTTTTTACGCCTTTTTGTTTTTAGCAAAACGTTGTTCAAGTTCCTTAAGGAACAATTTGGCATCGTTTTCTTCAGACATTGTGCCCTTTAATGTTTCCGGAATTGCATGTTTCATCATCATAAGACTCATACAATTTGAATGTTCCCATCTTTCCCAGTCCCTCTTTTCATCAAAGGAACTTACATCCATAATGATAGGGGGTCACTCAATCTGAAGAGCAAGATCTAGATCCATATAGCCAAGAACGATCATAACGTTCACCTTCCAAATCTTGAAGTTTGTGCCATTCAGCACAAGAATAGAGTGATGTTGGCAGATATAAAAGCAGCAAATGTATTAACTAAATTGAAAACAAAACAAACAAGATAAGCTCACAATTAAAATCCGAATGCTCTATAATTAATAAATTCAAATAATGGCATTCCCATCACAAGATACCTAACACAACATTGAGATTTAGCCTTTAGACAGAAATATCAACTTGTAAGTGGTACTCTTGTTGTAGTGATCAAATATCGACAATAAATTCATGTCAAATATAAGCCTTTCTTTGGACTGACTTATAATTACATAAAAAACTGAATAATTATCACATATTTATCACCACAAGTATGTTTCAATTTTGACCAAATAACAACCTTCCTTTGGACCGATCATTATTCGTATAAAATTCATTCATACACAACCGTCTTGATATTTTAAAATTAATTAATCTACACAATAGAGGTTACTTTGGCAATATATTGTTTCAATCAATGAATTCAAAATATCAATAATAAAAAAATGCCAAAAGTTGACTCCATTAATTTAACCATACTTTATTTTGATTAAGGCATATACAAAGCCTTTTAAAAAAAGCACAAATGAAGACTCTGCAAAGAGCTTTTAAGACAAAAACATATAAAACAAAAAATGCTTTGACTTTTCAACTTTTTTTAAAAAACTTTATAAAGAAGAAGACAAGGAAACACTAAAACCGAAGGCACTCCAATGCTTTACTCATTCTTCTTCAAATGTTTTCCTTTCCTTTTCTTTCTTCTTATTATTATTAAACATCAAAAGCCTTTAAAGAAGCACCAAACTAAAAAAAATGTAAACCATTATACTAGCATCACTCCATAGTCCATAAACGCATATAAACCAAGGCAAAAGTAGGAGAACAAAATTGTTTTCTGAAATCGAAATCGAGAACTAGCAGCGGCCAGATTTAGTCCAACAAATAACACAACAAAAACCTAGATAAATTTGAAGCAAGAAACCAACAAATCCTGACCGAAAACTTATAATTTATATTTCTTAAAAATCCAACATGATTATATTTTTAAAAAATCCAACATGACAACTTCTCTGATACCACTTGTAAGATACAATCAAATCACAACACAAGACTAAGATTTATCCTGTCAGATTATCATGAATAACTAGATAGTGGAATATACTTGAATCTATCGGAGTAATCATGTAAAGGATGCTGTAGTTTGTATTGATCTTCTAAGAGATGTCTTTAGGTTATCTATCGTTTCTCTTGATGGAATTAAAGAAAAAAGAAACTCTTAAGCCTCTTTTGGGAACCATAACCACTTATTCATATGCTTAGTGTCAATTACCAATTTGCCCATCATAAATTAGAAGTATAACACTAGAATTTATACACATATCTTAGGCCATACTTTAATTAGACGATTTGGATATTAGACCACTTTTATTGGGTCATACCTTATAATAGCCCATGACATTTAATTATACATATATGTAAATCCACCCAAAAAAATCCAGCAATCTCCCACTTAGACTACATATATATAATTTCTTATAATTATATGTCATGATAAACCTTATGAGCTCAAAATTGCTATTATTGTTTAATCATCTTTAAACTAGGGATGTCAATTTCGGCCCGGCCCGGCCTGCCCGGCCTAGCTCGGCCCGTTTTTGGCCCGAGTTTGGCCGGCCATGGGTGGGCCACGGGTCGACCATGGTCTGCCAGGGCAGGGCCGCGGGCCACGGGTTAGCCCGGCCTGACCCGCGGCCCGACAAAATGGCATCATTTTGTCCAAAACGACGCCGTTTTATGTTTTTTAACATTAGAAAAATATGGACGGGCCGCGGGCCAAGGGCCCCCCATTTGGGGGTCACGCGAGCCACGGCCCGGCCTTTTGTTGGTCGGGCCGAGCGCGAGCCCGGCCCATTGACATCCCTTCTTTAAACAATCCGATCCATTAATCATATCAATGTAGGATCAAAGGGATCTTTGTCACAATCATCGTGACTAAACCCATCAATGTTCACATACATCAATAAAACAATGACATGGATCAAGAATGGATGTGTAGTATGGAAATTTCATGTCATGTTATCTTTAACATGCCTATTTCCAATTGGTCCTACTTTATTCCTTAATGAGGTTCAGCCGAATCGAATCAGAGTGTAAATTCACAAAAACTTTATATTGAAATACCAAATCATACAAAATCCCTAAGACATGTCTGTAACCATAAATGTATACAAACTCCCACTAAATCAACATATCATCAAATGAAAAAACACCCATATGAGCTGTGTGCTCTTAAAAGACCTTAGGTGGTAAGCCTTTAGTCAGCGGATCTGTAATCATAAAGTTTATTCCAATATGTTCTATAAACAACTGACCAATCTTAATTCTTTCTTTAAAAATAAGAACTTGATGTTGATGTGTGTTAACTTTGACGAGCTCCTTTTGTTGTTAGAATATAGCACTACTAATTTATTTTCACAAAATAACTTTATTAGTCTTTCAGTGCCATTTATAATTCGCAACCTAGTGACAAAATTTCGCAGTCATATGCTATGATTGGATGCCTCATAATATGCTATAAACTCAGCTGCCATAGTGGAAGAAGCTATGAGTGTTTGTTTAACACTCTTCCAAGAAATAGCTCCTCCAGCAAGCATATAGATATAGCCTGAAGTGGGTTTACGACTATCTTGGCATCCCGAAAAATCAGAGTCAGAATACCTAGTGATCTCCTATATGTGAGCATGTAATCTTTTGTTCTCTTGAGATATCGTATAACCCTTTTGGCAGTTTTCCAATGATCAATAACAACTGTAGGAAGAGAAACAAATTCCTCTTCAAAGATAAAGTCTCTAACCTTATCCTTATCTCACCCTTCAAACTCAACATTCTCAAGAAATATTTCATTTCCCATCTCAAATTTTGATTTATTTGTGGGATCATAGAATTTATACCCCTTGATCATTCAGAGTATCCAACAAAGTAGCTATTAACTGTTCTTGAGTCCAATTTCTTTTCATTTGTCCTATAAAGCCTTGCTTTAACCGGACAACCTCAAATGTGAAAGTGCTTTATACTAGGCCTTTTGCCTGTCTATAATTCATAAAGGGTTTTAGTTGTTGCCTTAGTAGGAACTCTATAAAGAATATAAGATGCAGTATTTAATGCCTCTCCCCATAGCGAATCTGGATTAAATAGTGCGAATAATCATACACCTTACCATATCCTTAAGTGTTATGTTTCGTCTCTCAGCAACACCGTTCATGCTAGGATTCCCTGGTATAGTGTACTGTGAGATGATACCGTATTCCTCTAGGAATTTGGCAAATGGTACTAGACATTGTTCACTAGAACCGTTATATATCCTCTAGGAATTTGGAAAATGGTACTGGACATTGTTCACTGGAATCATTATATCTACTGTAATATTCACCACCACGGTCAGATTTGACACTTTTAATCCTTTTGCCAATATGATTTTTAACTTTAACTTAAAAAACTTTAAACATGTCCAATGCCTGTGACGTCTTATGACTGAGATAAAGGTACCCATAACGTGAATAATCATTTATGAACGTAATAAAATACCTTTGACATTCCAAGCAGGTGTAGGAAATGGCCCACAAATATCTATATGTATTACTTCTAAGATGTCTGAAGATCTTTTGGCACCCAATATCTTTATGTTTGTCTGCTTCCCCTTAATACACTTAATACAAACTTCAAAATTTGATATACCGAGTGGATCAAGAATTCCATATGATATAAGCCTTTCCATTCTTTGTTTAGAGATATGCCCTAAACGCTTATGTCATAATGAAGTAGAATTGTCATTTTTCAATTCTCTTTTCGTACCTCGTAAATTAACATGTAAGGATTCATTATATGAGTCATCTGTATCAAGTAAATAAAGGTTATCAATTCTGGATAAAGAACCTAAACCAATAAGTTTTGAATCCTAAAAAAGACTAAATTGTTTATTTCTAAAAGAACAATAATAACCAGCATTGTCTAAAATAAAAATAGAAACCAAAATTTGCCTAAAAGATGGTACATTATAAGTCTCTTTCAAATCCAAATAATTTCCAATCTTTAATGATAACCTAATAGTGTAACATCTCGTTACCTATGTTGAGAATAGAATAGTAAATATGACAGATTATTGAGA
Organism: Erythroxylum minutifolium; assembly: GCA_027123815.1. Classification (NCBI taxonomy): domain Eukaryota; kingdom Viridiplantae; phylum Streptophyta; class Magnoliopsida; order Malpighiales; family Erythroxylaceae; genus Erythroxylum; species Erythroxylum minutifolium. The sequence continues at coordinate 6,484 of JAOTJB010315349.1, read as the reverse complement.
GATTAGAAAATTCATTTCGTGTTCATGCATAATATGTCATACACACACATATATGAATATTAACTTTTGCACATTAAAATGATTGTACATGCATTCATTGACATTCTGGGTATAATTGATATGTGGAATGTGATTTTATTAAGAATTGTAGTTTATTTGTATTGAAAATTAATTTGGAGAGTGTATTTGTTGATTTAGAATTTTTGGGAAAATTTAAGAATTTTCTGGATTTTAGGGTATTTTTGGACTAAGAAAAATGCCAAGTGGCAGAACAAATGATAAATAGCAGTAGAATTAAGAGTCAAATGACAGTGAAAATTTTTATATATGACTTTGGGACTTAATAACTTATGTCATTAAAATTTGGGAGAAAATTGGATTAGAAATTGAAGTCAAATAGACTAGTTATTAAAAGGGTCCAAATGGGACCATGGTAGAGTGACAAGTGGCAGTGACATGTGTCACTACCACTAGCCACTCACCCCTCATTCAAGTTGGTCACTCTTTAACTTTTGAAAGACCAACTTAATTGTTTCTATCTTGTTTTTTCTTCTTCTCTCTTCGTAACCTTCATCATCTTCTTCATTCTTCTTTTCTTTTTACGAATTTGCCTCACTAACCATCATCATCGTCACACCTTGCTCTCTCATTCCATTTGCTACTCTCATTTTGCTCTCTCTTTCCTTTCTCACGAAAGACCTAACCCTAACACCTTGAAGGAGGATGATATATATGGGTTATGTAGAGAGCTAGGGCTAAGAGGAATCTTGAGGATTTTAAAGCTAAATTAAGTAAGTAGCTTGTTAATCTTCATGGGTATTGTTAAATGAAGTTTTTATGAGATGGTTAAAGGTTAAATGGCATAAAATGGTGTTTTATGTATGATGAACGTGGGTGATGAATATTTGATGTAAATGTCTTGCTTTTGTATATGTGTATGATGCTTAATGACCCATAAATTGTTATAGAGATGATTTTGAGGTAGAATGATCATGAAAATGGTGTTGGATGAGTGCAGAAAATTGATGATGTATGGGTACATGTAAATGTTATGTTTTTGGGTTAATAATCAAATATAGATCATGAATTATTTGTGAATGATATTGAGTTGAAATGGAGTTGAGAATGAAGTAGAATAAAATCTGGAAAAATTGGAAGATGAATACTAGAAAATGTAGGTGTAATATGTCCACTGATTATGCTTTTGTGTTTTATCCATAACTTATTCTGTAGTTATCCGAATGAGATGATTCTTATTTGAATTAAACTAGAGACATAAGACTACATTTTTCATGAAGGCATCGAATTTAATTTATGTCCTTAAGAGGCTCAAATTTAACATGAAAATGAGAACTGGGTGTAGCAAATTGGTGGATGAATGTGTATGTTTATGTTTTGTTTTGAGAGTCTGAGAATATGTTTTATTCTGAGTGTTTTTAGAGATGTTTCAAAATGAGTTTAGAACTTATAAGAAGGAGTAGTATGATGTTTTTAAATGAGGTAAATTAGAATTATAGTTAGGAATGAAAAGAAGGTGTAAATAAAGTAGAAAGATATGCAGAAAAATAAGGATGAATGTTTAAGAATGAATGTCTGTTTTGTTAGTTGTGATCAATAATCTTGCATGAGGTATTTTGTGGATGTTATTATTTGTGGATGTTTTGTTTTACGAATGTTTTGAATTGGAATGGAGGTGAAAATGAAGAGAAATTGAAGTAGGAATGTTAGGATATGTATAAGATGTGTTAGAGGATTGAAGCAGTTAGAAATCTAGAATTTTCCAGTAAATGCCCATTTGGAGGGACATACGTGTTCACTAGGTGGACCTTCTCGGGAATTTTAGTGTTCAAGCTCTGTTCATGTCCGTTTGAAGGGACATACATGTCTGCTTAATGGACATTCTCAGGACAGCTACAGTAACTTGTAATTTTGATCATTTTAATGGCAAAATCTCACTTCGGGGTCTTCACAGAAGTTGTAGAACTCGAAATTCTCTTTGAAACCATATGTAAATGAACTTAATCCAACATCCATAATGAAAGTTATGTTTATTGTCCCAAATCATGTACATAGATAAGTTATTGACTTATCAATGTTTTCCTATGATGTAATTAGGCTTGAATGAGATCTTGAATGAGCCTAGTAGACAATGAATGAAGCGATTAAAAGTAAGGAAAGTGTATTAGGTATTAAGGGATGATTGCAAGATGATGTTAATTGATTTTGAGATGCGTATTAAGGAAATGTATCCGGGACTGTCATTGAACATGCATTGTACATAATCCATATATATATGCGCATAAATGAGTACTTATATAACTATGCAATGTTGTAATGTGTGTAAATGTGTGTTGTATGATATAGAGGAGCAAGTAGATCTTGTGTATCCAGACATTATTGGGACATCGAGGCAATAAGCTATCTGGAGTAAACAGTGAGTAACTTAGATGGTCTCACTCAATTATTGTTGTGTTAAATTCTGTTTAGAGTGTGTTATGAATGTGATCGTGATGATTCTAGACAATGAAGGTCCGATGATTATGATAAATGTATGTGATATTGAAGTGCTACTTGTATGTGAATGAGAAGAACTAAATGCTTCTTGACATGATTGACTGAATATGAAAGATGCATTCCATACATGAATGCATGATCAGATAATGAGAGTTGTGACCTGAGTAGTCACCGAAAATAAGCTTAAAGCTCCAATGTGATTAAGAGCCAAAGGCTCACTATATAAAAATGAGCCCTGTATCTCCAACGGATAAGGGACAGTATAAATAAGCCCAGTATCCACAATGGATATGGGACAGTTAGGCACTCGATCATAGCAACGTAATAATTGGAAAAGAGTCACATGTGCATTCCATATACTTTTTATTAAGTATGTTTGATTGATTGAAATGCAATTGTCTTACTCTTAAATGAGAATGTGATATGTGATATTATGTGAAAAAAATGCAATAATGTGAATTATCTGTTATATGAAATGATATGTTGCATGAATTGAGTGAACCATCGATGATGGTTTCCTTACTTGAGCTCGCAAAACTCCCCCAAAATTGCACGTTGATGTTTCAGGACTGAGAGAGGATTCTAGCTACTAAGAGACCGTACAAGAAGCTTAATTCTTGTACTTTTGGTGAAGAAGATATGGCTCAAAGGTTGGTCAGCTGGACTAAAGGATTTAGTTAGATCTTTTTTATTTTCTCTTTCATGTAGTACTTTTGTATTAGGATATGATGATGTACATGTACAGATTTTCAAAAGCTACAATGTATGTTCATTCAGATTTATGAAATGGAAAGAGAAAATTTGTTTAAAATTTGGTGACTTTCTTGTATTATAGTAAATGCCATGATTAAGTTAGATAAATTGCCATATTATAGAGTGAAAGTGTGGTAGTTAACACGTCGTTGTTTAGGGTATGTACTGGAATGTCATAAGGGTGTTCCAGTATGTACCTTATAGTAGTGGGGGTGTTACAATATCGATGTTCTCGCAATTATTGAAAATATACCAATCAGCAATTTTGAATTCGTCTTTAGTTAACTCCACATATTTACCCACACCAAGTGACCTAACTTTTTGGGAGAAAATAGACAACCCACCATCTTCATTAAAATCAAAGTTATATTTTGGTCTATTAAATCTTGTCTCCATATCAGTTAAGTACATTGAACAAAAAGTCAAGCATTCATTTGCTAAATAAGCCTCTGCAATAGGCCCCTCTGGTCGAGCTCTATTACGTACATAATGCTTAAGAGAGCATAAAAACTTGAACATAAACGGTTATAAACTTAGGAATTGTTACAAAAAAATAACATAGGACAAACTTGTTAAATTTAATATGAATTACCTTTCAATTGGAAACATCTATCGAAATTGAACCAGTCCACAAAGTTTTGCTTCATATGGTAAGTGAATTTCCAAATGAACCATAACATCAAAAAACGATGGGGGGAATAATAGTTCAAGCTTACATAGAATCAATGTTATGTCTTTCTCCAATTTATTAAGCTCTTTAACTTTAAACGTCTTACATCAAATTACTTAAAAAATTCCCCCACTTGACCCAAAGTAATGGACACATCCTTCGGCAAACGCCCACGTATTCCAACAGGAAGTAGTCGATGCAAAAGTACGTGACAATTATAACTTTTCAACCTTGACATTTTTCCCTCTTTAACATTCTCACAATGACCTATATTAGATGCATACCCGTCAGGAAATTTGACTGATTGGAGGAACTGTCAGATGATTGTTTATCACTTTTTGACACGTTGTAACAAGCAGGGGGGATAAAGTATGAACCATCATCTCTTCTTCTTAAATGCAAATCTTTTCTCATATTCATGTCTTCCAAGTTTAGTCCTTAATAGTGTCTTTGTATTTTCCATCAATTCCCATGACAGTCCCTAAAATGGCCTCACAAATGTTTTTCTCAATATGTATGACATCAAGATTATGCCTCAATAGTAATTCCTTTCAATATGGCAAGTTAAAAAATATGCATTTTTTAGTCCAATTCAGTTCAATATTATCTCTTACACTTTCTATTACTTGGGTGTTTGCCATGTATAATGTCACCCAAATGTGACAGTTGGTAAACAATATCATCACCAGATAACTACATCAGCGCTTCACCCAACTCAACTATGCCATTAAACTGTTTACTTCTTTTCCATCTATGCCCATGTTTCAAATAACGACAATGACCTGTATAATATATTATACTTCATATCCTTTTTAAATATGTTTAATGATTACAGATAGGATAAGCCATACAACTTTAGTACTCAACCCTGACAAATTCCCATAAGCTGGGAAATCATTTATAGTCCACAATACAGCAGTATGCATTGTAAATGTGTTGCCTTCAATACCATCAAATTTTGTAATCCATATTCCCATAGATCGTTTAAGTCATCAATTAATAGTTGCAAGTAAACATAGATGTCCTTACCAGGAGCAGTAGGTCCTGGAATAAGTAAAGACAATAACATAAAAGGCTCCTTCATACACTTTTATGGACATAAATTATATTGGACTAGAATCACCAGCCACATGCTATTTGAATTACTCATATTACCGAAAGGATTAAATCCATCTGAGGCCAATCCAAGTCGAAAATTACTCCAATCTTGTCCAAGCCATGGGAACTTTCCATCAAGCTCTTTCCATGCCATTGAGTCTGCTAGATGACGCATAAAGTTATCATCAATGCATTTCTCGTTATGCCACCTCATATGTATGGCTGTTTTTGTTGACATAAACAACCTTTGTAATCGTGGTTTAATAGGAAAGTATCGAAGGATTTTCATCATTATCTTTTTCCCTCCCATCATCCACTCGCCACCTTGATGTACTACAAATAGCACACTCCTGAAGTTCTTTACTTTCTTTCCAATAAAGAACACAGTCATACTTACAAGCATGAATTGAAATATATCCCAATTTAAGGTCCCTTAACAGTTTCTTCGTATCATATTAAGATTTCGGTAACTTATGTCCTATAGGTAATGCTTCGTTTAGTAAGTCAATTAATATGTCAAACGACTTGTTACTCCATTTATTATACACCTTCAAATGCAACAACTTCACAAAAAAAGAGAGCTGTGAGAAATTCGATCATCTTGGATATAATTATTCTTGTGTAACTTTCAATAACTTTTCAAAATATCTTCAGTAATACTAACAATGGTGTTAGGCAAACTAGTTTCATTCATAGTCTCCATATAATTCCCGTAATCCTCTAACATCTCGTTTATTCCATCACCATCATCCCCATCATTTAGATCGTTATTGTTACTATCATTAACACTTGTACCAACACTTGTACTATAACTTGCTTCCTTATGTTCTCCATGATAAAGCCATTGAGTATAGAATTTATTTATGCCTCGGATTAGCAAATGATTATATACCACATCTTGATTTTGACTATCGATATTTAAGAAATCTATGCATGGACCATGAATACGACATTCATCACCAATTTGATCTTTTACAAATTACACGAAACTCTTAACTCCTTCTAAATATTCAATGGACCATTTCTGATAAGACATCCAACTTTTATCCATATAGCTATACAATTGAAAGTAAAAAACTGAATTATTAAATGCAATCCTCGTTTTATATAACATAATGTCAAATCTTGTAAATTTTTGTCAATTAATCAGTACAAGTCTATGCAGTAAGTTATCTTGCAAACAAACACTGAGGTACTAGGTGCTACATCAAAACTCATCAATGATACTAAGAATATTGCAAACATCAAGATAAAAACAAGACCTCATTTGCAATCTCAAAAAATTATTCTCACAAAATGAAGACCTCCTTTGTGTTTATACAAAATTCAAAGGTAAATATTAGTTAGACGACTAACCTGGATGGATGGACAACTTCATACTACAACGAAAAAAGATGAGCAACACTCTCTAACACACTATAGGGCCTGTGAAAAAGAATACAAAATATT
>JAOTJB010315328.1:0-15243 GCA_027123815.1 Erythroxylum minutifolium | reverse complement strand
TGATTTCCTTCATGCTATGTTTTGTATCATAGACTTCATTAATTCGATTTAAGATCAATATCAATTCATATATAAACGAATATTAAATTAATGAAAAATGCATTTCGCTTTATTAATAAAAAAAAGTCAGGACAAAAGTGCTAAAGATGATTGCTTTTAGAGTACTACTCTAACATAAGATTCATTCCTACATCTATAAAAGCCAACATGGCCTTTCTCCCAACGGTTGTACTTAACATGGTTTCTAGGAAATAACAAATGACTATAGTGGGATTCTTTATAAGAAAAACGAGTTTTCTTTCCCCATGTTCAAAATTGGGCCAATTTAAATTTAGCAAGCATGGAATGGATAATGTGTTTATTAGTAAGGATTTTTTTATTTTCGAATTCTCCTTTAAAGACAAGGAAAAAATTTCTCAAAGGCGGGCTTTAGTGGATTAAAGGTCACCCTCTGTTTCTTCAGAAGAGAAGACTAGGTCTCACTAGATAAATGCAATAGGAGTCATGTACCATTATGGGTGAATTTCCATCAGTTCCCTTTAGATTTTGTTCCTTAAAGGGCTTAAGCAACCTAGATAGCAATATAGTAAAACCACTGAGTTTGTATAAGAATATTTTAAATCTTAGGTAGATAAATTTTAGGCATGTATGTGTTAAAATAGATATTTTCAAAGAGCTTTTTGATACCAATAGAGTTTTGAAACTATATAAGATAGGGAACTTAGTGGAGGACTCCATCTCCATTACTTATGCATGGAAACCTTCTATAAAAGGCAAAGTTAAAAGGTGGATTATTAAAGCAAAGTGGTCTCAAGAGATATTGATGATCCTATAGAACGGAGAATGTGTCTCATCACAACTTCCTCCTATGAGAAGTTGGAGAAGACTTCTTTAAATCCTTTAATGACTCCACATTATCTATTGTTGTGCCAAACTATGTTCTAAGACACTTAGGCTATCCTACTCACAAGTATATAAGGTAACTATAGTCAAATATCGAGGGTCGCATTCTCAAGGAAGTGAAATTGGTTCACTCAATTTAACTTAAAATAAAAATAAAGACCAATACAATCCTAAACACTTTATCTCGATTTAACATAAACTAATTTAATTGGAAGTAAAGAACTATTTGATCAATCAATTTGGTGAACTCTTGAGAAATTAACTTCATTAATTTAATCTCCTATGCATGACTAAGGTGAATTGATTGGATAATTTCATTGTTAAAATGACCAATTGGGTTCTAAAATCAATTCAAATAATAAACTAAATCTAACTTTCGTATTCTGCCAGTTTATCATCCAAATCAATTATGAAAATCCAACTAATAATTTCCCACTTAAGTTAATATATTTCTAATTCATAACTTAAGCATCTATGGTTTCCATTTCTAATATTATACTTCTTCTCTCGATTCTTCATTTAATACCAAAAAGATGCAAAGTTTAGCCATACTATTATATACAATAAGCTTAGAAATATATTAACTTAAGTGTAATTAACTAAATTAACTACATTAATTCTCAAGAACAAATACTCAACCCATCATGGAATAAGCACAGTTCATCATCTTCACATACTTCAATCCATAGTTAACGGTAATAGAGAAATATCGAAATAATAAACAAAGTAAATAAACTAAAATGGATTATTAAAGGAACAAAGGAAATAAGTGAAACAAGTTTAATAATGCAGTAGAAGATAAAATAGGAATGAGCAAACAAATGGACTGTTGGATGGATGCTAGTGGTGGATCTCCTGCCAAGCTCAACCTCTCTGGCATCAGCTCTCGCTTTCTGCCTCTACTCTAAGCTCCACCTCTCTACTATTTTTCTCTGTTTCCAAACCCAACTATCTTCTATGTTCTTCATTCTTTTCTCTACCTCCACCTCTTTTTTTTCGTATTCATTTCCACCCCCTTTTTGCTTTATAACTTTGATTTATAGAGAAAGTCTAGGTTTAGGTTTCATCTTCCATCACCTGCATGCTTGAGACGAAACCATAAAAGTGAGTGCAACAGCATGACCTATTGTCACACCCATGCCAAGGGCCATCATAGGCGTGACACCTTATTCATACCATTTTCATGCAATATTTCTTTGTTTTGCGTGTAACATTCACAAAACACTCTATTCAACATTTATGCAACATTTACATCATTTTCACTCAATTCATTTCAAATTTGGATTAAAACACAAGAAATTAGACACAACATTAACCTCTTGAGGACTGCATAAGGCTGAGGAATAAATCATTATTGACATGAATGATTAGTTAAAAGATATGAGCAATCTTTTTGAGGTTGTGGAAGCTAATATCAGTCTTGATACTAATAGTCCATAAAATAAAAAAGACTTAAAGGATGTTATTTTATTCTCGCAAGAAGAATATTTGGATTATATTACTCATTTATGAAAATCTGAAATGTCTCCACTTAAGGAAAGGAAAGTGAGACCTCTTAGTGTTAATTATGACATCTCTGAGAACACTTTATATATAAGTAGAAGGGTTGTAACAAGGAAAGCCATTAAGAAAAAGTTTGGTACCCCTCTAACTAGAGATGTCAATTTTAGCTAGGGTTTTTCGGTCCACGGGTCAAGCTAGATTGAGCACAGGTAGGCTTGACCCGACCAAAACATAAAAAATGACATCATTTTTTAATTTTTAAAAAATATAACCAAATAGGCTAGGCTCGATGGCCCAGCCTAACCCATTGACATGCATACCTCTAACCAAATGAATTTTACTATGTAAAATGTTAGGAGTTTAAATAACCTAAATAAATAATAGTCTCTTAAGATTTGTCTCATCTTTAAAAGTCCTTGAAACCAAAATAAAGAATGATCTCTTCCATAAGGGCCTATAATTCTTGAATTGGGACTTATCATATTGAGCAATCATGATATGCATTATAATGAGAGAATAATTGTCTCCTTTGATCCTTACACCTTCCAACTACAAAAATGAGTTATTCAAACTTATTTATACATTGTGAGGTTTGGATCACTTATCTTAAAGTGCCTTTTGCCATTATTATTAGCTATGCTGCTAATCTTGAGTTTTAGATGAATTAGTTACAGGTTGACTTGTCCACCTTAAGAGTAAATATATATGCCCCTTAGATATTAGCTATTGATTTCAACTATACACTTTACTCTTAAGATTTATTATACTCAAACCTAAACCACGGCCTCATAGTTACTCATTCAATGTAATACCCCACTACTATAGAGTATATACCCAAACATCCAGAGGACGTTCAAGAACATATCCTATGACAATGGCTTTTTAGAGCAATCACCATCACTTAATATGGTATCATAAATAAATCACAAATATACTAGAGATCATTTCCTCATTCCATTTATAAAACATAATTTACAATGTCGCTTTTCACCCCATAATCCATATATACATTGTATCAAAAAATATGAGAGTCTAATGCTCTTTACAACATATTCTACATGGAATGAGAAAATAAACAAAAATATTCTATTTAACTCCTCAGTCTCAACTAACCAGACCTTTGATCCATTTCTTGAGTCCAAAATGCAAGTACAAGGCTTCTTCTAAAATGTCTTAGAAGTTAAGTCTCCTCTCTCGTACCTGAAAATCAACGTTGCAATTTTGATGAATTTTGTGAACTCAGTGAGCGAACCATCATTGATGTGCTCACTCATATCATTCTCAAAACAATTCACCATTCAATTCACAGACAAATCATATAATCAAATACTTCATATCACTTCAAGTTTCATCATATCTCAACAAATACACTTTATGTACACATTTCACATTTCAATTTTAGAATAAATAATTCACTTCAGTCCTTCATATAATAAAAATCAAGTTGTATATGCAATGCACATATGACTCACTTTCAATTGTTACTTTGTTGTGACTGAGCGCCTTTTTAAACTGTCTCGTATCTGTTATGGATACCAGGCTTATTGATAACTGTCTTGTATCTATTGTAAATACCAGGTTCATTTTATATACTGAGCCTGTGGCTCTTTATGCAAATTTCTGAGCTTTAAGCTCTTTTTCATTGGCCACTCCAGTCATAACTCCATTATCTGATCATGTATATCAATGTAATGGATCAAATCATAGAATATGCTATCAATAGCATTTATTCATGATGCACAATCAGTTTTACATGGTCATCGAACCTAAGTCCGACATTTAACATTTTTGTTGAGTACACGTATTTCTTTCAGATTCATATACAATCAGAACACTCCCAATACATTCCCAATTATTAAACTCCTAAGACCATTAATGCCTGAAATTATCAATCATATTAATTACAATTCAATAGCTGACATTTAAACATAAATAAATCAATCCTAGTGGGAATCATCTAGGTTGACTCACAGTATGTTCCATATAGTTATTGCCTCAACAAACCGACAATATCTAGATGTTGGCGTTCGACTTGAGTATTTAAACCATGTAATACCTACATTTACACGTTACTACATTGCTCAATCATGTTAGTACTCAATCATACACATATGTATATGTATTATGTTTAATACAAGCTCAATGACTTTCTCGGGTATGTGTCCTTAGTTATAAGTCTTGATCATTCAAACCATTCATTCATTAACCCTTTTCTAACAATATACATTCACATAATTTCCCAATTCTCATTCATTCAGACCTAATACATTATTCATATCCTTTGGATCACATTTACATTTATAAGAACACCTTCATTCCTTTAACACTCTTAAAGTCCAAACTTAGATACAATGATAACAAACAATCTTTTCCTTAAGGTACAACATCATTTAACAACTTTAACTTATCAAACATTTAATTAACTTATTCAAGCAACAATCTAGATTTATTTCAAGCATTAATCAAGTCCATATGTACCATAGTAAAGTATCTTATTCTTAATTGGTTCAATAATTACACAAAATTGAAGTTAACTTTCCAGAACTAGGGCGACGATCGTGAGGGACCATGTGACACTCGTGATAGAAGCTTATGCAATAGGCCACGACCATGAGGGCTATGCCACGATCATGACAGAACCCAAATAACTAGGCCATGATCGTGCACTACATTGTTTCCCCCAATTCTGCATGAATGTATCAAACTTAGATACATACCAAACACTAGAATTTTCCATATTATAAGCCTTTTAAACCTACTTCATTACATGACCATCTAGCTTCCATCTTGATTACACTAAGGTTCTTGAAACTTTGCTTATTTTTTTGTCATTAACAATCACTTCTTATATATACACATACATTTCGAATTCAAGAACACTATATTAACATATTTCGTTAGCATAAATTTACCTTTTTATACATCAAATTCTAGTCTAATTCATATATATAATAACCTATACTCCTTGGTTTTCATATTCCAAGAATAAGAATAAAAAACTTCTAAATTCATTTAACATATTCCACCACACTTCTTTATCAACATCATGTACATTTCATTCCAATTCAAGCATCATTCTCATATTATTAATCATGCCATAAAGATCAGATTGCCACTTACTTTTTAAGCTTCCAATTTTAGCTTAAAACATTAAGGTAATCTATCCTTCCAAGCAAGCAAGATCAACACAATTCCAAGATGAAAATGAGCTAGTTTTTTGGCAGCAAGGTGAAGGTAACAATAAGCTAGTTTTTCTTGGCTATTTTGTGAAGGATGTACATATGGTTTTGGTGTAGAAATTTAGCTAAGGTTAAACTACGATTCAGAGAGAAGAGATTCATCCAAGTTTCGGTGGAGAAGAAAAATGAAGATAGCAGAAACCTTGTTGTAGAAACTTGCTTCATAAGGTGCTAGTTGTCTTCGTATAAAGCTAGACATATGTCTTAAGGCATGGAAGCCATTTGCCTAGTTAATATGATGCCATTTTTCTCTTCTAGTAGTTTCCATTTGTCCACTCCTTAAGCTGCCATATGTCTCCCAATTATTAACCCACTTGTTACTCTATAATTGATCCATTTGTCAATTAATTACTTGTCTATTTATCACTCATTTAACTATGCCAAATGTCACTTAATTATAGGCTTAGTCACCCTAATTTTTATGAATCAATTTATCTTACCATTTGGTATTTTTCCTAGTCCAAATATACATATTAATTAACCATTCTCCTAATTAGTAACAATCAATTCTAAATTACTAATTGTAATCCATTCAAACCAAAATTTAAGACATAACAATTCACAATTCACATTATGTTCATTTAAAATCTTTCATACCCAGGAATATGTCAATTGAGTGCATATGCTAACTTTGTAATGAAATTATAATGCATGTGTGTAAGCTAATGATATGAATATGAATGAAATGCTCTCAATACTATTACTCATTTTCAATGGTCTAGGGTTCTAACCCTAAGTATGTTCTAAAAATCGGATATTACATTAAACCATAGGGACAAATTTATCCTAAATAATGCATACTCAAACCTTTTCCTTACACCACTTAAGAAGTGATGTATGTCTATGTTTTTGGGTTTTAGATATTCTTCTTCCTTTTAGCATATCATGCTTTCTTTTCAGTTTCAACCATCTTCACTCATTCAGCTTTTCTTTGTAGTAGAAGTTGAGTCACTTTATTATGGATACTTTAATCTAGTAAGCTTATATCCTCTAAAAGTATCTCCCTTTCTTTCCGTAAGTAATTTATCTCATTTTGGTCTTGTTAAGAATAAGCATTATAGGGATATTTGTTCCTAGAATATCTTCTATACAAAGTATTTTGTGTTCCACATCTTCCTTAATTTATTTAATTTGATGTTGGATAGGTTAAATGTTCCAGGCTTATACTATGTATGTCTAGCATTTCTTAAAAGGAATGGGGACCTTATAAACCTAACTAGGAGCCTTTGATTAGTAGACCTTAGATACATTGGGAATTCTTTACTTAAAATAATAAGCAAGCTGGGAGGTGCTTCATGTAGAAGAAGCTTGATAGATGACTACTTAACTCTTATCTCAATAGTTTTCCACTCAACTATATTGACTTTTACACCTAAATTGCCTTAATTCATAGTCCCATTGTAACCCACACAATGATAATTGATAATAGAAGGAAATCTGTATTCATATTTTTTGATGATCAATTAAAACATCATGGATTCAATAAGGTAGTTAATAGAGGATTGAATAAGGTTGTGTAAGACTCTAAAGCCTATAAATGACAATAAAGATTGAATGCCATCAAATTAAAACTAATTTCACTTAGTAAGAAAGACTCCAATTCAATACTGATAATAAAATTTGAGGTTTTAAAAGTTTTGATTAATCATTGATACCTCCTATTTTCAAACCTTACCAATCCTTCCCTAAGGACTCTTAAAGCAATAAATTTGAAGAATACATGATGGTACTTTATTCTTTTCATTCCTAAATCAAGTGGATGTCAAGATTCCTTTAACTTAAGAGGGGGAACAAAATACCAAACTTTTCTATCAATCCATCCAAACAAAAAGGAATAGGAATACCATTGTTTCACTTTTAAATATTAAGGACGGGAGATTAATGCTTAAGAGGACTTGAAGGAACTATCTTACAGGCACATTAAGGAGATTATAGTTAATGACCTAAAAACTCAACCCTTTCTTAAAGCTATCAAGGATTACTTGGCTAATTCCTTTCCTTATTAGTTTGAAGTTGATCTAATAGGTGAGGTCACCTTTATGGAAATTAAAGAAATATTATTTAACATCCACCCTGATAAGGTGTTAGGTCTTGATAGATTCAATGCAAGGATTTCTCAAGATACTTGGGACTTAATAGGGGATATGTTGATTAACTCAATCATTCTTTAATAATGGCTTTATTCTAATATAACTAAATAAGACTTACATCTCCTTGACTACTAAGGTACCTAATCCCTCATCTTTGTATGAGCATAGCCCATTAAATGTTGCAATACAATCTATAAGGTGATTTTAAAATAGTTTTCTAATGGACTTAAGAAAGTTATGTATTTGATCATTAGCCCTTGTAAGAATTCATATATTTAGGGAAGGAGTATTGACAATAATATCATGATTAAGAAAGAGCTATTTAAAAGTTACCTTTCCAAGAAATCTATTAAGACTTATATGCTCAAGATAGATTTCATAAAGGCATTTAATTCTCTTAATTGGAATGTTTTGATTAGCTCCATACATGCAATGGGTTTTCCTATCAAGTTATTTATTGTATTTATAAATGTATCACATTTTCTTTTTTTTTTCCATTTTGATCAATGGTGAAATAATAACAATTTTGAAAGTTAACATGGGTCTTAGATAATGTGATCCTTTATCACATTACATATTTGCTTTGAGCATAGAAGTGTTCTTTAGGTTAACTAGTTTGAGCATAACTAAGGAACCGAGGTTTAGGTTTCATAACAAAAGTGGCAAACTAGGCATCTTTAATCTCTCCTTTGTTAATGATTTATTGCTTTTTCATGGTATAACACCTAAATCCGTTAACCTAATGATTAACTCATTATAATTATTCAAATCAATATCAAGCTTGGCTTTCATTCTAAATAAGAGTTATTTATTTCTATCTGTTGGTGTTAGTCTATAACTTCTCTGGCTTCTTCAACTAAACTAAAAATTTAGTAGCTCCTATTCAAATACATGGGTGTTCAAATCTATAGTATGAAACTCTCATTCTTGGAATGCTCCCATCTTTTGGATTTCATCATAAAAGGCTTAATAATTGTGTAATAAATCTTTTTCATATTAAGGAAGATTGTAGCTTGTCATTTCAATGTTGAGCTATCTTTATACCTATTGGTGTTCTCATTTAGCACTCTCGAAGGAAAACCTAAAAGGCATAGATAGACTCCTTAGAAATTTCCATTGGAGTGGAAAAGAACAACACATCTAGAATACCAAAACCGAAATTGTGAAATGTTTACTTACCTAAAGATAATGGAGGCTTAGGTGTTTAGTCTATCAAACTACTAAATAAATTCTAACTTATGAAAAGAATGTGGTAGTTATGTTCAAATAAGAAATCTCCTTAGTGAAATGGATACATTACTACTTCTTAAAGAAGCAAATAATTTGGTCTATGTAAAAACAACTATAATATTTCTAGGACGAGGAAAATTCTCCTTATGAGAGACTCAATTTAGCACTTTATAAAACTATAAAGTAACGATGGTAAAAAAAAACCTTTTTTATTTTGATAATTGGTTGTATATTGGTCCTCTATAAAAGATTAGAGAACTTCAAAACCTCAAACCTATTATACTTAAAGATATGAAGATCTAAGCATATATAAAAGATAACATATGGATATGGCTTGCATACTCCACTATAGGTTCCTCGGAGATTATAGGAAATAAGCCCCTTTATTCCCCTAATATTTCATGCTAGGATTCTATATTGCAGTTACCTGATAAGTAGATTAAGTTCTCTACTAAATCATGTAAAGATATTCTTTTAGGGTTTCATCCTAAATATCAATAGGGCAAACTAGTCAGGGATACTTCTCTTCCATTCAATGCTTTTATCTTATGGCTTACCGTTGTTAAGAAGCTAGGAATCAAAGACAGCTTAAATTTTCCTATAACTGAAGTTAAGATTAGTGAAACATTAATCTTGTAGGGATCATAAATAGTGACTAATCATCCATTATGATGAATTGAAGAATGGTGAGAGTTATCCATTGATTATCCAAAAACTTCAGCTTCTTACACTTGTCTATCTTAAGTTTAGTTTTCAAAACACCTATCGGTATAAGATGTATCTTTAAAAGAAAGTCTTTGAGCATTTGTTGCTTTTTGCAATAGTTTGTTCCTCTTATGTCCTAAGATAGAATAGACATTTAAAAGGTATTTTGGCTCTTTGAGATTTTAATAGGATGCTTTCTACTATATTTTCTTCTATTACGCACTTTAAATCTCTCCATAGTTGGGATCAAGCCCTCTTGAGAAATAAAAAGAATCATTATGGATATTCATATCTAGATCAGATGATACAACTAAGTTGATTGAACAAGTTAAATCATTATTAATGGGGATAATTAAGATTTGATGAGCAAATATAAAATCTTGTTTTGGATGTTTAACTGTTAAAAGGGTGATCATCTTAATTACCACTTCACTACTATTGTCCTTAAAATTAGAGCTTTACAAATCCATTTCCCTACTAAGGATAGAAGGATAATGAAAGGGTTTTGATCCTTTACAACTTCACTAAGGAGAGGAGAGACAATGCTCTATTTAATAGTCATACCTCGCTCTGCAATAAGGTCCATTCCTATTAGCTCAAAGAAGTAACCTCTTTTAAACATCCTACTTGCGGCCTTCCATTTCTTCCCTTATTGAATTAAGGAAGTTATCCATTGGTAACAGACTTTTATTAAGTATTTAATTAGCATATCATTCATTCCATGCCTTAATAAATGTATCATCTTAGGTAAATCTTACTTTAAATCCACTAAAATATAAAGTCTTGCATAACTAATCCTCTTCCTATCAGTAATAGTCTCATCCATACATATTTTCTACCTATATAGTTGGCCAAATAACTTAATCATTTTATAGATTAATTTTCTAATAGCATATTATAAATGTTAATCCAAATGAGAAACTAATTGTGCTCAGACTTTCCAAGTTGAGTCCTAATTTCTAAGGTTGGAAGAAGATAGGAATGTTGTTACAATATTAAGAACTTGCCCTAATATACCTATGAGTTAAGACATCACATTGGAAAGTGAATAGAAATAAATTATCCTCATTCAAAAGAACCTCCATCAGGCATAAACATCTTTAATTATGAGTTTTTTTAAGCGAAAAGAATTTATTAAATATCCTAATCAAGAGCATTAACAAAGAATTAGTACAGGACTGTTAAAAGTCATGTTGATGCAAATGTCATCTAATGTGACATCCAATGATCAATCAAATCAACTAGTAGAAGTAATGGCATTGGTCACTCCAAGTTCCATCCTCTTTTGAGTGAGAATCTCATTCCATCAATTGCTTTGTAAGCTAGTAGTATTTCTCTAGTCTAGCAGCAAATTTTGATGAGCCACAACATATTTCTCTATTTTACACTCTTTAAACAGTCTATGGTTCCTTTCACGTGAAATAGAATACACATAATAGTTCAAGTTAGGGCTTAGACAATTATGATCTTTCCCTATTCTTCTATATTGATTCTTAGCCTAAATAAGCATATTATCCTAGTCTGCAAGTGGATAAAACATGTTGATATTGTAATGCATGCTTGTCTAAATACTACTAATGTGGTTGTATTAAAAAATAGATGATTGATAGTTTCAGGTTCAAGATAACATAGCGTGCATAGCTTATCAGTGGAGCCTTGAATTATGTCCTTAGTTTTTAGTCTCTTCTTAATAGTTAACCAAGTTACAAAAGATGCTCTGGGGAATCAATGAGCCTTTCTATAAAATATTATAACACTGGATATATAGAACCTATGGTCTAAGAGATTTTGAGTAGGAAGAGTTTGTCAATTCTCCACTGATATTGGTTGTTCAAATAGTGTTATCCTTCCTTGTGGTGTTAGCGGGATAATCAAGGAAGTGGTTATATAGTCTTTCAAGACCTTTAAAGCTTGTAAACTATGCATCATATTGAATAAATTTCATTACTCAAGTTTAGAATGAAATTATGGTTATCAGTGGACCAAGATCCTAATTAAGCATTAGAGGGCTTTGCTTTGCCCAATTATCAAACCAGAACCAGGAGTCCTGACCATTTGCCTCAAGTATTTTGATAAAGGGGTAGATAGTTTGCCTTTTTATTAGCATTTGTATGAAAGGCTAGGAATGTTGCTTTATTTCCTTAATCTATTAGAAGCTGGAGTCTTTAAGGTAGTATTCATTCGTTCAATTGGTCCATAGTGCCTCTTTATGAGTAATTAGTGTCTAGATTCTCTTATGCACTAGGATTAATTGAGTCATTTGCATTAAGACCAAACCTACTCTTCCCTCTTACTTTCTCCAGCATAGTTGCTCCTTTCTGGTTTTTTTTCTCCTTTGGAGATCTTCTTAGGTAGAAAGAGATGTGTGCTCTAGTGAGTGTGAAGATTCCTTAACACTAAAATGATAAGTTGAACTCTTCTAGCTTGTTATAAGGCTTTGTTCTGCTATGCATT
This sequence comes from Erythroxylum minutifolium, assembly GCA_027123815.1. NCBI lineage: Eukaryota > Viridiplantae > Streptophyta > Magnoliopsida > Malpighiales > Erythroxylaceae > Erythroxylum > Erythroxylum minutifolium. The sequence continues at coordinate 3,119 of JAOTJB010315328.1, read as the reverse complement.
TATTTTCCTCTTACAAGTCTTTAGGAGAACCTGGCAATTTTGGTATCTTAGCTTCTTAAAAGAAATTGGAACTCCTAAGTATTTGAAAGGCAAGCACTGAGTATCCAATCCAATAATTTTCCTTAATCTGGTACTGTTTTTCACATCAGAAGAGAAATAAATTTTACTTTTTTGCTGGTTAACACTTAATCTTGAAATCCTGCAAAATAAATCAAGAGAGTTATGTAGTGTAAAGAGAGTGGTCAGCTCCATAAAACATCATAAAATCTTCTACAAAGCTTAGATGAGTGAGGCTTAACTCCTTACATGTATGGTGGAACTTGAATTTGGGGCAACTTTGAAAGTTCTTCTTAATCAACCTAGTTAGAATTTCCATGGAAAGAGAAAATAAATAGGGAGAAAGAGGGTCCCCCTACCTTATCCCAATAGACCCTTCGACACTAAAAGGGTGGTTAATAAGCATGAATTGATCCAATTGATGAAATTTCTAAGAAATCCAAACCATTCAAAGTTTTAGAGAATGAAGCTCTATTGTAGAGTGTCAAAAGCTTTTGAGAAATCCATTTTGGTTGCACAACTTTTAATGGATCTAGAAATACCTTGTGATGGAGTCAACTTTTTTTTAACCAAGTTGTTCTGGCCTTTTGCATTAGCAGGGAGTTGTGTTAAAAAAAGAACTATTAAATAGTTATAGTTTCCTAATTTACTCTCGTTTTAACTTATGATTGTTAGGATCCTGATAGCAAGCCTTATGTATTTTTATGTAGTTAGGGGACCTCTTATTTTGAGAAACTACTTTAGTTTGTCTTTTAAAAGCTTAAGCTTTCTTATAAGTTGAAAGGATTTGCACCCTCGGATCCATATAGCCCAGACTTCTTTCACCAAGTCCATAAAACCTTCCTTATTAGTCTAAAAGTTAAAGAATGCGAAAGGTTTATTAAAGGATAATGGAGCGTAAAAATTATGTAGCTTCATTATGGAGTGATCTGAGCCTAATGGGGGACCAAAATGGATAAAGGAGTTAGGGAATTTTCTCAACCAGGTCTAGTTAGCTAGAATTTTGTCAAGTTTTTTCCTAGTGAAACATCTACCTTGTTGTTTATTGCTCCATGTAAAGAGATTGCCTGTAAACTTTTGGTCAAGGACTTTAGGCTTGCTTACTGCACTCTCTAATTCCTTCCCTATATTTGTGAATCTAACTCTTTTGCCTTGGGCTTCAAAAGGATGTAAAACACATTTAAAGTCACCAACTAGTAACTAAGGTCTGGACATTGAGCTTTGTATGATGGAAACATCCTCCCATAGTTTATCTCTTTAGAATTCGAAATTCAAAGCATAAATTATGGAAACTCATTCAATTTCATAACGAGAAGTTCATCAAAGAACGCATCCTTAGCTTTAACTTCCACACAAATTCTGGTAAAAAATATTTGTTTAATTCTAGCTGTTGGTAAGTTAAAGGCTAGTGGTCTGCCCATTGAACTTGTAAGAAAACTTAGACCATCTAGAGTCCAATACTCTAATGGGATGTTATAGAAATTGATCTACAGAGGTATAGTCTCAATTCTAGCTCTGCTAACCTCTATTCCAGGGGTCTATTTTTGGACAAACATTGGCTAACCTCTAATATGTCGAGGACCAAATTCAATAACCATATTCAAGTTATCTACATTTGTAAATTTGAAGAGAAATGACTCATCCTCTGTTAATAAAATTTTTTTCTAGAGCCCTATTTCCCCATCTACTTTATGCCTAAATCTGAACCAGTGGGAAAGAAGGCCTCTTGTTGAGAAAAAAACCTATCAAATTTGTTAAATCAAGTTTTGGCTCCTTCCTATGACAACTCCAATAGGAAGTGACTATCCTATTAACCACTGTTGAGTTAAAATGTTTTGGTTTCTCAATTGGAGTAGTTGCAGCCACTACACTCCTCTATGACTTGCTTGTTTCCTTTTAAATAGGAGTATTTCTTATTATTAAAAGGTCACCATTGGTTCTTTAGTTGGTGTGTTCCATGGACTCCAAAAGAGTTGGAAAGAGATTATCCTTGTTTTTATGTTCAAGCATACTCCCCTTAAGATCTTGCTTCTCTTGTGGTGAAGATGATTTCAGGCTGCCTCCATTGAAGGCTTCCATATAGACTTCCCATAATAGAAACTAACCAATAATAACACCGGTGACTTACAAAAAGTGGTAAGAAAACTAGTAAAGAATTGCCTGAAGAATTATCTAGAGAGAGAAGGTTAGTATATTTTCCAGTTATGGGTTTCTAGGAATAAACCTTTCCAATTATCTATTGCCTAGGATTTAATGAGAGGAAATAAATATTGCTTCCCTAAAAAGAAAAACCTACCAGAGTAGAAAATCAAGAGCTTACACCTACTTTTAAAACTTTTAAAGGAGGAGCAACTATAGGGGAACCTTTAGAGGTAGAAGGAGGGCAATAATAAAGCTTAAAATGAGATAGATCTCTAACAATTTTTTTCTAGTTAAGCTTAGAATTAAGCCCAAAAGAACACAGAATTATCTGAGGAAAAAAAATAAGAAGGAATCTACATAGAGTGAAAAGTCTCCAAAGGTAAAGATTCATCATAGACCTAATTAGGAGTATGCAAAGTAGAAAGAGAAGAGCTTGATGAAGGCTAAAAAAAGGAGAAAGGAATGGGAGGATAGGGAAAGGTAGATTTAAGAAGGGATAAGAACTAAATAAAGTGCAAGAACTAAGGGAGTTAGAAGCAAGAGGAGGGAAAAGGGCTAAATCAAGTCAATTAGTCTAATTAGGATCCAATAGGGTAGCTGAGGAAAAAATTCTATAAAAAGAAAAGACTTAAAAGGAAGCAAAAAAGTTTTTAAAAATTGTTATATAGAAGTTAACTAAAATAGACATGAATAAGAAAGACAAAAAAAAGCCTTTAGTTAAACAAAAAGCAAATGAGCGATAGCATTGCTAAGAAGGAAGGAGACTACAGAGTAAGGGAAAAACTAAAAGTGAAAAGGAAAGAGAGCTCAGCGGAAGCCATATAAGAGACAAAGCAAGAGGTGAAAAAAAAGGCAAGAGAGAAAAGGGTACTAGGAAAAAACACTAAATAAAGAAAGAAGGAAATGAAAGCACCAGAAAT
>JAOTJB010315302.1:0-15246 GCA_027123815.1 Erythroxylum minutifolium | reverse complement strand
AAGTGGTCAGTGCTGAAGACAATGGTGTTGTTCAAACTGAAGGGGCCACTGTTAACATGGAGGCAGATACCCAGGGGAGATATGTGAAGGATGACTTACCTTCCATTCTGAGTCTGTCCACAGAAGTACAAGAACCTTTGGTAAATCCTGAAACCAATACAGAAAATAAGGAGGATGACCCTACCATAGGAGAATTTTTGGCAGTGGCCGAAAGGAAAATCACGAGGAGCAGAAGAAAGGGCTCCAATCTTAGCCTAGCTTTATTATGAAGATAGTAGCATGGAATGTGAGAGGGATTAACTGCCCTAAAAAGCTGGTGGCTTTAAGGGATTTTGTCTATAGCATACCACTATGGATTTTTGCCATTTTGGAAACTAAGCTTAGGTATGGAAAACTGAAAATCTTGAATAAATTGGGCTCTAAATGGAAGTTTGTCTCTAACTACCAAGTACACAATTATGGGAGAATTATTGTCAAATATGACCCCTAGTTTGGTGGATGTACAAGTCCTACTTATGGATATGCAAGCTATACATTTGAATTGCAAACTATTTTAGGTTAGCAATTACATCATTATCTCCTTCATTTATGCCTCTAACCATGCATTTCAGAGGAAAATTCTTGGGGACAATTTAGTGTAGTTTCAAAATAGGGTTAATGGTGTATGACTTATAAGTGGAGACTTCAATGATACTCTTTATAACACAGAAGCTAAAGGCCAATTCAGTCAAAGAAATCACTCCTTTGATTTCAATGATTGTGTGGACCAGTTGGGAATATTTGACCTTAACCATCAGGGCCACTTTTTCACATAGAGTAACAAGCAGATTGGAAGGTGGGCTCTAAGGAAAAAGCTGGATAGAGCAATGGTGAATAGAGATTGGTAGACACAGTTCCCAAATTGTGTTACATCTTTCCTTGATCCCTTATTCTCTGATCACTCTCCTATGCAGATTGAAAATCTTTCTCATAATCAAATCAGAAAGGTACCATTAGATTTAATAATTTCCTTTGATGATGAGGGATTTACTGATGCTCTTCATAAAGGACTGGATAGTGAAGTGGGAGGCATCTTTCAATATATATGTGTGCAAAAGCTTAAATCTATCAAAGGGGAGATAAAACCTTGATGAAAAGTAGAGCATCCTCTACTCAGAATGCAGTTAATATAGCCAGAGGAAACTTGGAAAATGCAAAAACATATAGATCTAGACTCTTTAAATTCAGCACTGCTAAATACTGAAAAGGAGTTACTGAAGACTTATCTCTCAAAGGCAAAGGAACATGACAGCCTATTAGAGCAAAGAACAAAAGTCAATTGGCTAAAAGATGGGGAAAGGTATTCTAAATTCTTCTTCAACAATATCCTAGCCAGGAGGAATATAAATAGAATAAGCTCCCTAAAACAACAAGATGGTGTGGAAATTTCAAACCAAGCTGATCTGTTGAAGGAAGCAAAGAGACACTTCAGAAAATTTTATGGTTCCTTTCAGATCTGCCCAAACTTACCTATTCTTGAATCTTTTATCCATCATAAGATCTCACAGGAATAGGCAGGAGCTCTCATTGTTCCAATAACAGAAAAAGAAATAGAAGAGGTCTTGTTTCAAATGAATCCAAGTAAGTCTCCTGGCCCTGATTGGTTCCAATAACTGCACCTATGGTCAAGCAAGCAGTGCTAGAATTCTTCTCTAGAGGATCCCTACTGAAGGAGGTTAACAAATCACACATCTATTTGATTCCAAAAACCACTTGCTCCTCTTCTCTAGATGATTATAGACCTATTGCATACACTAACTTCCTATACAAGATTATTTCTAAAATCATTGTAAATAGGCTGAAGATGGTTCTGGATTCATTAATATCTGACAACCAAAGCGCTTTCTTACATGACAAAAGAATAGGGGATAATTATGCTATTGTTCAGGAGTTAATGAAGGAGTATCAAAGGAAGCATAGTCCGCCGAACTGCACCATAAAAGTGGACTTTAAAAAAGCTTTTGACACTATAAAATGGGAGTTCATTCTTCAAACCCTTAAACTAATGGGATTTCCAGAGGGTTTTGTTAAGTGGATTGAGGCATGCATAACCACTCCTATCTATGCCATTCTAGTAAATGGCTCCCGTACTGAATTTTTCAGGAGTGCTAGGAACTTACGATAAGATGACCCTATCTCCCCATACCTATTCATTATCTGCATGGAGGTACTTACTTTGTTGATTCAGCAGAGAGCTGGAAACTGTAAGTCCTTTAAATATCATACTAAGTGCAAGAAGGTTAGGCTCGTAAATTTATGCTTTGTAGATGATCTAATGCTTTTCTCAAAAGCTCATGACAAGTCTATAGAGCTACTCATGAAAACCTTGGTTGATTTTAGGAAATTATCGGGTCTAAAGATTAATCTAAACAATAGCCAGTTTGTCTTAGCTGAAGGAGTCAATATTATGGAGAACACAATCTCCCAACTAACAGGTATGAGCAGAAAATTAGCTCCTTTGACCTATTTGGACTTCTTATTACCACCAAAATAATACATTATTCAAAATGTCAGACCCTGATCGAGAAAATTCAGAGAAGGTTGGGCATGTGGTCAAATAAGGTGCTCTCTTTTGGTGGGAGTCTACAACTGATCAAGGAAGTCTTGAACTCTCTATACAATTACTGGTCCTCTAATATCTCTCTAGTAAAAGGAGTGATTAAAACCATTGAGGCCTTGGATTGATCTCTATTGCCTTCTATAACAGAGCAGCATTGGCAAAGAACCTATGGAATATCCTACTAGAAAATAAGTCTCTTTGGATTAGATGGTTATATAGCTACATATTGAAGGGTTCTAGTATCTGGTTCATTCCTATTAAATCTTCATTTTCATGGCCTTTAATTTAGCTACTGAAACCAAGACCTATAATTGAACCTCTGATCCACTACAGGGTGAGGAATGGAGAGAAGGTTTCCTTCTGGTTTGACAATTGGACATGCCATGGTCCCCTTATTAGACACCATCAAGCTATCCAAATATGGCATGATATTCCCATCCAAGAGAAGGTCAAAATCATCCTAACAAGTGATCATTGGAATTTCCCAGATGAACTACAGCACCTGCCCCCTAATTATCTTCCTAACATCCAAAGAGAGGATGCTTACTATTGCCTCAATTTACCAGCTAACACATTAAGCATTCCTAAATTCAGGAAATGGCAGTCTCGAAACAATCCTACACAACTATGGTTTCCTGTTGTCCGGCATAAAATTTTCATGCTAAGCTACTCTATCACATTATAGCTAGCAGTACTTAATCGATTGAGAACTTTGGATAGACTTTACTATATGATTACCAATACTGCTTGTGCCCTATGTGAGGTAGAGAGAGAATCAAGGGACCACCTGTTCTTAAGATGTTCCTTCTCATAAGATATATGGGAAAGGATTAAATCACTCAATCTTACTCCTAATGTAGGTTTCACTCTTACAGAAGCCATTGATTGGCTTATGAGGTTGTCACACACTCCTAAATCTACTGAGTGCATCTATTTCATCTCTCTCGCCTCTACTGTCAAGGAAATATGGAGAGAAAGGAACTATAGAAGATTTCAAAACAATCTTCGTACAAGGCAGGAGGTATTTACCTCTCTGATTATAGAAATCAGAGAGAAAATCCTCATTTCTACTCATCCAGAAGATCTAAGCCCAAATATAACTTTATCATGGAGAATCAGATAACAAAAGAAGGTTTTAATCGAAAGAAAGACAGAAGAAATACCTGGCTCCACGGATTTGGAGGAGACTTAATCTTAGCAGACAGGCGTATTTAGGAGACTCACTACCACCATTAGAGAAAGAAAATATTCTAGAGATGGATCAGTACATATAGTAGAAGAATGTAGACTACATAGTCACTCAAGAAGATGAAGTTTACCTTTTCGTAGTCACGTCGCTTCGGTCGTAATCCCACCATTGAGACTTGACTCACCTATAACCCTAAATGAGAACAATCTACTCATAGAAGGAAGAAGGGTTTCCTAAAGATTGAGCAAGCTAGCTGTGGCGTGAAGTAGAGACGGAAACGAACTATCCCTCTCCTCTCTAATTTGGTGTCCTCTGATGGCGTTTTAGAAAAGAAGCAAACGATTTTTCCCTAAATGCTTTTGTCGTGATGCGTGGATAATGTAGGCTTGATTGGCCTATATGGTGTTGTTATGCTTAGAGAAGACTTTGTATTTGGCTTTACTGTCACGAACTCCTTTGTACAATTCTTTATATAATTACATTTCTTTTAACTTAAAAAAAAAGAGTCGCAAACCAAAATTGGACTTTGGGATGTTGGTGGGAGGTGGCCCTTTCCTAAATTTAATGGCAGAGCCAATGAACGTGAGATCAATGTCCTTTGTTGGTACGCACGAGTACTTAGCCCTCGAGATCATAAGAGGCGAGGGTCATGGTAGTGCAGTTGACTGGTGGACATTTGGGATATTCTTGTACGAATTGTTTCATGGAACAACACCTTTCAAAGGATCAGGAAACAAAGCAACATTGTTCAATGTTGTTGGGTAGCCATTGAGATTTCCTGACACCCCACAAGTTAGCTTTGTGGCTCGAGACCTCATTAGAGGTCTGCTCGTGAAAGAACCACAGAATCAAATTGCCTACAAAAGAGACGCTACAGAAATAAAATAGCATCCGTTCTTTGAAGGGTTGAACTGGGCTATTGTGAGAAGTGCATTGCCTCCACATATTCTTGAACCAGTAGATTTCTCGTAGTTTGCTAACAAAGAAACTCCAACAGCACAAAAAACGGTGGCTTATGTTGGAACAGATAAGAACGATGGCAATAATGGTCCATAAGCCAGTGATTCTTCCTACATATGTTTTTAATATTTTTAGAGTTGTATGAATCACCCTTTCTAGTGTGGCTGGTCAATTTGATGCACTATATGTAAAAGTTTTGGGAAATTTCATTTGTTAACTTAATAAGACATTCTTTCTTTGTCCAAAATTTCATTGTTTCTTCTTTAACAGGTCAGTGAGGTAACAGTGAATATGGGAGGGAGTAATTTTCTATAATTTGGTTAACTAGTATTAATGCTCTAGGTTGTCTTCTTCCGCATCTGATCTGTGTTGGATACCAATTAGTTCTCGGGTATGAGTAAGACTATATTTAATTAAGAATTAATTTTTCTAATTTTTGATAAATCTTATTTTAAGGTAACATCTTCAATAATTACTTAAAACATAATATAAATATATTGAATCATAGTAATTTATATAAAAGCATAACAAAAATACTTAGTGAAATATAGATACATTTTACTATCATCAAATATTGTAACACTTAACTTTTTACTTTTCTTCACGCAAATCAACCCAAAAGTAAGCAACTTAATCAATTTCCACACTTCTCACAGATAATGCATTTACTAATTAGCGCACTTGAAATTCTAGATAGTGAATAGAAGAGGCATAAGTCTTCACTACTTGCTAAAATTAGCCTTCCATACTCGTGAACTTGTCCAATTTTGAATCATTTGCATTGGACATATCTTGTTGAAATCCTGGTAGGCCTTGAGTTCCCATTTGAGTCCCCGCATTATTAGACCAAAAGAAATATGGGTGGCTCTACCACCCAGTATTGTACGTGTTTGAATAAATATTGTTACCTGCCTAACCATATTATGCTCCCATGCAATTGGATTGCTATACATTGTTAGTTTCCATTAGAAAGCAATCAGTTGTGATATGACTTTCTTATCCTCATATCTTGCATCTATGCTAAATTGCTTTGAGTGGAGAGAAAGAGGTGGCTATCAGGCTGTTCAATTGTTAGGTTAGGTTGGCGATATCATCTTAAAATGTTGTCATTAAATCTACAACAATCATTCCTTTTGGATCAAAGAAGGTTGACTGCTGTCTACCTCATTTTGATGTCCAAAGATAGCTATTTTTTGCCATCTCTTTAACAAATCGTATTTACTTGCATCGATAGTCGTGTAAGTCCTTGCTGATTGGCATTGAACCTTAGCCTCATAAAGTTCGTAAGGGTCCTTTACTACTCTCTGTGATTTAATTCCTCTGCCATCTTTCTTTTTTATTGTTTCTTGGCTTTTACCTCTTTGAATTTCTCATTCTTGCTTTGGAATGTCTAGAATTGTTGTATCTTTGACTTCCTTTGCAAACTTGTTTTCTTTTTTATATTTTTGTTTAGGTATCTATACTCACACGAGAAAAGTATTAATCCTTAAATCAAAGGAATTCAAATCATCCTAATGCTAAAATCCTCAAAAATGGTACCAAAAATTTGTTGAGTAAGTTTTATATATAATAAAACTCTCAATACTGCAAGTATACATATCTTATCTTATAGTATCAAAAGGTATTGTTACCACAAGGACTATAAACTCCTAAACAATTTGAATAAAAACTTTGTCTAAGGTACTAAGAACTGATTTAAATGCAAATAAATAGTTGAAATCAAAACAAAAAACAAAAACTAAACAGGTAAACAATTGGATAAGTAAGCTACTAACAAATTTGAGCTTGATTGAAGTAGAAGACTTAGTAACTATTTTATTTTTATTTTGTTTCCCTTAATTTTGTCAATTCAATTTATGCTTGATCCAGGATATCCTAAAGATTTCGTTACTCTTTTCAAGATCTAATCAAGTAAACCTAATTGAATTCGATATTAATAGATTTGTTATTTCTTGATTCATTAAACTACTCCTAACTTGTTCAATTGGATTTGAAGCAAATCCTATGTATAATTAATTTCATAACTAAGATCTCTCTTCAATTGATCGTTAGTATGATAATTGTAGGTCAATTAAGTTGCCAACTCTTGTTTCGCACCTTAAAATAATGACTTGACTTACTCTCTCAATTTGTTGTCAAGTTTATGCACGAGAATTATCATAAACATTCATCAATGTATTAAATTTAACAAAATATAAAATTTATAAAAAATTCAAGAACAATTTGAAATAGGGATCTAGAAACCTATAATTATTTCAAACATCTTAGAAATCTAAATAAAAATTCAAGACAATGAAAGAAATAAAAGGAAAAGAAAGAAAAACTAGTTTGATGTCTCGTCTTAAGATACTTATATTAACTTGTAGTTTAATCACAACATTAACTAATAATCTTTCAGTTATCAATTCATATCAAACAATTGGATCCTTAACAAGGATGTTGTTCTCTATATTACTTTGAGATACATCTAATTTTGGGACTTGTATAAAAATAATCACAAAACTTAAAGAAATAAATACAAAACAAATAAGACATAAGAACTGAAACAAACTAATTAAATTAAAAACATATAAGAACTAAGGAACCTTTTGTTACATAAAAAAAAATGATTAGGTTGTCTCTAAATAAGTATTTCTTTATAGTCTTATAACTAGACTCTATTGTTAAGGAGGTAAAATGAAGTACTTGTAGCCCTCTTCCTTCAAAATTATGTAAGTTCCACATGCAAGTTTTCTTCCTTTATTTTGTTGAGATCACACTCATCTATGCCTTCTTGTATTTCCATGGAACTCCCTTATCTTACTTGACAATATTCTACTTTGGTGCTTATGACATTAAGATAATAATAGGAATCTTTATAAAAAATAGTTTATTTTCTACTCAATAAAGTTGAAGACAAGCTTGCTATTATTTTTCCTCCTCAATTCAACAAAAAAACATTAGACTAAGAAACAAAGTTATAAAATAAATACAAAGAAAAAGAAAAAATGATTAGATTAATAAAAATAAAGTATCCTAATATCTTGGTCTTTGAAAATGACACCAAAAACTTGACCATGTGGCTTTTGACAAATATTAAACACCATTAGGTAAGTGCACCTATTGTTATTATAGTATAGCTTAGGACAAAAGGTGTAAATTAAACCCTAATATTTTTATCAAAATACAAGTTTAACCATAATGTTTCAAAGCATTTAAAATAAACTTTAACGTTTGCAAAAGATTCAAAATAAACTCTAATTAAATAGGCAAAATTAAGTTTTCAACATATGGCATATATTTTATATTTTTAAATATACGAGCTCGTTATGCCACGTGGCATCCACGTGACATAGTGAAACTTAAATGTCAAATCAAATTAATTTTTAATTATTATTTTAAATTCATAACTAAAATTAAATTAATTAATTTAATTCAAAATAAACATAACTATTGTCCTCCATTGCACTATGTCATCTTCTTTTATCCTTCTTCCTTTTATGGTATAAACCTCTAATACAGCTTGTTGGATGAATTATTTAAAAGGATTATAAGATGTAGCATTCATTTCACTGATAAAAAATATAAATAATCTTTATAAGAAACAAAATTAGTTTTCTCATTCACCTTGTTCTATATACCGATACATTGAGGGTATTGATGGTTCTCTTTTCAACATCGTGGGCTAGTTCTCTTCCTCACTCTACTTCCCCTTCCTTCTTCAGTGTTTAGATTTTCTTTAATCCTTGATTCTTTTGTTACTCCTCTCTTTTTATCCTTAGTCTTCTCGACTCTTGTTTCTTTAATTTTAGGCTATTCAATTACTAATCCTTCCCTTTTCTTCCCAGTTTCTATGGTTCCTCGAGTTTAGGTGGCGGAAGGGTCTTCCCCCCTACCATTAGGGAATGACATTCTAAATCCTATCTTTAGGTTTTAAACCCTTTTTCGTTTATATTTTAATGTTGCTTACATCTTTAACTCTTGTCAAGTTACTAGTTATCCCTCTTCTCCTGAATTTCACCCTCTGCCCTCCTTTCCTTCGTTATCCTCATACTCCCCCCACCTCAATTGACTTGATTCATGGTTCCACCTTAGCTACCTCTTATGTTCTTAAACCTATCCAAAATTCTTTTCTTCCATAACTTATTTAGAATGTCAACTTTTTTCCCTCCTAAGAAGCTATCTAGCCCAACATTTCAAGCTCCACTTTTTGCTCAGTGAATCACTTAAATTGGAAGCCCGTAAACTAGAGGTTCGTGCTTTGTGATTCTTCATTAGCTTCTTTTCAATACATTCCATTAGGCACCAAATATGGTCACTCTTTTATTTCCCCTCCTCTAAAGGTTCTAAAAGAAGGAGGAAGAATTAAGGTATCCACTATGGTTGGATTCTTTATGGGGAAGTGGCCAACTTTCTCATAGAACAAATCTTAGGCCATGAACTAATGGAAGAGCTGAGGCCTTTTAGAAGTTCTAATAAATAAATAATTGTATTTATGTTTAAATTTGTTTCCAAGGAGATGGCCTTAGAGATAATTGAAGAAGGTCCGGGGCATTTCAATAGTCTATCAATTTTCCTGCAAATGTGGAAGCTTGAGATCAAGTTAGAGAAGGTTAAGCACAAGCAAATCCTTTTGTGGGTTAACTTTTACCAAATTCCAATTGATTATTAGTCTACCAAGAGTTTAAGTTTGTTTTCAAGCTTTCTAATCAAACCAATCTACATGGATGAAGCTACCTCTACAAAAAAGAGTTAGTTATGCTATATTATACATTAGTTTGGACATTAATAAGTCACGTCTAGATGAAATTACATTTCTTACACTAGGGGAATAAGGTTGTTTAGTTTATGACATTGTGAAGGTCTTATATTAGTGGAGACCTTCATTGTAGTAGTAGAGGAAAGCTTGGCTTGCCATAAGAAAGATATTTAGAATAATTACCATTAAGGAATTAGTTCCACTACCTATGATCCCATACAAGATTTGTAGATCCATCAGATTATGGCTAGGGGATTTCTAAATCAATAAGTGTTGTTGATAATTCTCTTAGAGTTTCTGAAAGGCATTTTTACTAGAAAATATTACCTTAATTGGAGGAAATATTTCTTTTGATGATTTAGTCCCTTAAAAGGGAGATCCCTCTGATAAACGAGAAATCCTTCTCTAAACAATCAACAAGTTGATATACAGGGTAATAATAAAAAGTAAGATGAGGATAGAAGTACAAAAGAACTTATTAAATCCTTAGATTTCTTTAAAGTTATGAAAAAAAGAAATCTAGTTGAAATGCCAAGAGTAGATTTTCTAAACTATCCAACTAATAGATGTCCATTTGTGTCTAAAATGTTAGAGAATGAATGACCCCAAGAAAAAAAGAGGTTTTTGATTGATAAATTCAATAAATAAATTATTGTTTAGCCTTTCAAAAACTAAATTGAGGAGTGATAAGTGCTCCCAACTTATGGATATTTAAAAGTAAATGATCCTTAGTAACTAATCAGGTTAATCATCACTTGGGGAAAATTGTGGTTACTTATAATCCTAACATGATCAAAGTCATTCAATTTTTAAATTATCCAAAATCAATCCATATGTTGATAGATATTTTAGGAAAAGGATAAGATTAGTTCATCTTTATATATGTCTTTAATTTTTCATTTTAGAGATACTTTTTATAGAATGAATTATTGAGTATAAAAGGATCCATTAAGATGCCATGGTTTATGTTAGGTCACATTAACACCATATTTCATACATTAGAATCTAAGTGCGCAAAATTTGTAAGCAAACCATGTAAAGAACTAAGTTCTTATCAAACTAATCTAGAGATGGTAATCAGACGATAAATTCTTTAAATAGACTAATAAATAGGAGGGTTAATGGTTCATGAGGGAAAAATTAGATAAGGCGGTGGTCAATTTTGAGTGGCTTAATTTTAAGGCAATAGAGCTTACTACAATAAGTTTATTTACTCGGATCATTCTCCAATAGAGATTCATTATCTTCATAGGGACCTAAAGAAAGCTTCCCCATTCAGATATGTTAGTTTTTTAATGTAATGTCAAGGGGTTTTAAGAGGCTATAGAGGATGGAGGTTTAAGGTTATAATTCTTATAAATTCTATAGAATTTTGATGGGAATTAAGTTAGATCTAAATAAACTATTACTTAATACTTAATAAAAAACTAGGAAAGCTCCTAAGGATGCTAGTTATAAGTTGAATCTATGGTAAAGAGAATTGTACAATTGTCCTTCAAATCCCTCCTCAACTCTCAAAGACAAACATGCTCTTTAAGTTTAAAGTAAAGCTCTAGATGTTCACTCTTCTATGCTTGCTCAAAAATCTAGGGTGTTTTGGATAAAGGACATTACAATATTAGTTCTTTTTTTATTAATCCATAGCTACCAAAAGAATTCAAGATAGTCAATAAATTAAGGACTAAAGTAGGAGTACTAATCACAAGTTAGAAGGATTTGCCATCCCATTGTAGGGACTATTTCAAGGATATCAAGTAAAACCCTTTATATTGAACCAATTAAGGCTTTATTCCCTAATCAATTATCCTTATGGTATAATAAATTTCTTATTCAACCGTTCTTTATAGAATACAATGAAAGATTTGTTTTCAACTTTAAGCCCAATAGAGAACCAGGACCTAATAGTTTTACTGCCTTTTCTTGTATTAGTCCTACATTCCTTAATAGTTGTAGGAAAACCTTATTTTATGTAGAAATTTATACTAACATTAGTCCCTAACACAAATTTGTGTTGGACTCGTATTTTAAACACTCATTAACCATCACAATGAATAAAGATTTGTATTGTGCAACTCAAATATATTTTCATCATGCATACATTCCATATTGTCCTAAATTGCACCAAATCGCTTCATTTTGACTTAAATTTGCTCAAATCTTCATTAGGGATCTACGTCAAGGCTTGAAAATAAAATATAAACTAAATGGATCACTAAATCTTATTGAAATAATCAAAATACAAGAAAAATGCCCTCAAAATCATATTAAAAACGTAGACTATTTAGCACTTATCATATATCTCATTATTTCGTCTAAAATGGATACAAAGCCTTTAGAGTATCCATAGCCTAAACCATGGATCTCAATGTTTCTTTTCTAGGTTGCATATAGTTTGAGGCTTGAATGTGGCTCATACTATATCACTCTTTATATTGTCTTTATATTATATGATTTCATTTAGTTTGAGGCTTGAAAGTGGCTTATGCTATATCACTTTTTATATTTTCTTTATGTTATACAGTTCTCTCTATATTGTTCTTTGGGTTATGCCTCCTTCTGCATTTGTTTTATGTTGGACACAGACTAGTCCGCAAGTATGGACCAAGTCATGTTTAACCATGAACTTTGATTTTTTTAATGTTTTTTCTTACAACTTCCTCTGATTCTTTGTAAATCTCATCTCAGGGAAATATCTTTAATAATTACCTAAAACATAACATAAATCAATTAACTTATATTAATTTATTTAGAAAATAGAGTAAAAATAGTTAGTGAATTATGCTTGCATTTTATGCTCGTCATTAATATTACGTAGTTTTGTTGAACCAAGTAGGTTAAGATCCATATTTTTTAAGATATAAAAAATATTTAATTACTAATAAATTTATAAGTGATAATAGGTAACACTGAAAAGTAATGTTGTAAAATAAAGCTTATAGGAAGGTTTAAAATGTGTGTTTAGAATTTGGATTGGATGAATAAGTCTTGAAAACGATGATTTAACAGCTTTGGTTCATGTTTAGCAATTTCCAAGAGGTGATTAAAGCTTCTAAAAAGTTGTTAATGTGATTTAAATGTTGCAAAATGTATTGAAGTAAGTTATAAATTTAACATTACGGAGTGACTTTGCAAGAATATTTTTCATATTAAGTTTCTCTAAGGATATTAAATTAAAGTAATTTAAAAACATCGTAATGATAACAAATTAAAAGAGCTAAAAATAATCAAAAGACATAAAATTTTAATTTTATCTCATCGACTAGCTAAGAGTTAGTCAGCTAGATAGAATATTTCTCCATCAATCGATTTGTCCATTAAGAAGTAGTAAATTGACATGATTAGGTCAAAAATCACCCTAAATAATTGTATTCCACCAAAATAAGAAGGAAGTGATCTTAAAATAAATCAAAATTTGAAAAATTTTATGAGAAGGATTTCTTAAAGCCATGAAGCAAAAAGAAACAATAATAGTAAATAGAATTAAAGCATTGAGTTATAATTATATTTTTGTATCCTACTAGTAGAAAGGTTTATCTAGTAAGTGATGTGAATGAGAAATGAATATATTTCTCTTAGAATTTTTCTGTGCTTTTTTAATCTAAATATAGCTTATTTTAATTAATTTTATTTCTTATTTTAGGTAATTATCAAATATTTTATTGACAATTGAGAATTGGTAAAGACTAAAAATGAAAATAAGAGGGGGACAACATTTTTAACTAAACATGATTTAGCATACAATCATGTTCTAAACCATGTCCGTCAAAATTTTAGAAAATTATAACTAACTTTATAGACTGCAATGCATAAATGGCATTTATCTCGTGTATCTTCTACATACGTAGAGAGTTAATTCTAGCTATTTTAGAGGAATTAAGAACAATGTTCTTTAAATGAGAATGGAATTTTATCATGGATTAGAGAGATGGGGAATATTTTCTTAAGCACAGAGGCCAAATGATGGCATTAGATAAGGAAGCTCTCTAATTAGGACTCTAAATAGTACAAATGTTGCTCTTAAAATTGAAAGCCCCTTCATTAGTATCTTATACAAGAATGTTATTACTTAAATAAAATTTTGTTTACTTAAAATTACTCAAATATGGATCTTTCATTGGTTTGAAGAGTGGCTAAGTTTAGTTTTTTTATTTTACTTGTAACATTTTCAAACTCTTATTCAATATATTCCTTTTACATTTTAAAAAATGTTTACATTAAACCTTAAAATGAATGAGCTAAGTTTATAAGAAACCTTAAGATGTATGAGATTAAAGCACAATTCTAGTAATTAGTCATTCTTCCATAAAGTGGTTAAGGCCTCAAATGTTGTATCTATTCTTTATTAATGCTTAGGCCATTGTAACATAAGCAAATTTCAATAGAATTTCTATTATTTCAACTAAATCATTAGCCTTATCAATAAACATTAAAAGTTACTAAACCTTTAGCTTTATTTATTTTGAGTCTTCTTAATCTCTTTAAAGATGGTTATAGTCCAATATTCTTTATTAGAAAGATATCATATCACTACAAACTTTATCAACTTGATTTAGGATGATTTATTCTCTAATTTAGGATATTAGCTCCTTAGTAACTTGCTCTTTGAAACGTTCTTTATCTAAGAATAATCTAATACACCTTTCTCTCTTGATGGCATACACAGAGCTTCCAAAAGAAATTTTATAGATAATTCTATTGCCATAATTTATCCTCATATCTTTTCTTAACTGTTCAAAGTTTTTTACATGATTAGACATAGTACCATCAAGCTTATAGAGATAGGATTATATTATAAACACTTACTGATAATTCATTATCAAAAGATATGGTGTATCGTTTTTGGTTGAGATTTGAAATGTCTATAAGCTTGAGGGTTAATGAATCTTAATCTATCAATTATAGTAAGTCCTTGGTTGAGAATTTGACCTTGATGTTTAAATATCTTCTTGTAAGAGTAAATCAATCAAATATTGATTAACGTGTAATCGATCAAAAACTACTTGAAAAAGAAAACGACTCATCTGCTCAAAAAAGAAAATTTCACTTAACAATGGAGTGCTTCAACAAAATAAAGGAGTCTTTTAAATCAAGGTTTAGCCTATAATATGGAACAACGTCTATAATAAAGGAGAAATTAACAAAGATACAAGACCATTCAATGTTATTGATAATCACATAAACCGCAGAGTTCTTAAAGAAAAGATAGATTAACCTAAAAACCAAGTTGGTCCTATTTGAAAGGCCTAACGTACTCCAATTTTCAAACTATATCGAGGCACACTCTCTATTACCTACTCTACAATTGGTATCTATGTGGAGAAGTACCCTTAGCTATAATAACTAAGATATAAACCATACAGTGATTCATTTAAGTTTATTTTATAAAAGATTTCTTCCTTTTAAGAAGTAAATATGAATGCACTCACCCTAGAGGGCCTTTTTATTTATCAAGATCCTCCACACTCATTTTTCCATTAGAACTTTGTTGATAAGTTTTATTCGGAGGATATCGAGACCTTCAATCTTTAATAAATAGAATTGAGTATGTTTGATCTTGTTATGGATTTATTACTAGAAACTTTTGACCACAAGAAACTTTTCAACGTCTTCATTATGATTTCTATCATAGAGATGAAAATGAGATAAGGCCAATAAATATACAAGGAGTTTAGAACTAAGTTAACAAGTTATAATTAGGCAAATAAGTGCATCCACAAATATTTATAATCACAAATGTTCCACTAACTTTAATGTTTGGGT
>JAOTJB010315277.1:0-15250 GCA_027123815.1 Erythroxylum minutifolium | reverse complement strand
CTTATCTACTATGCATGTGCATGTATGAATGCATGCATATGTCACTGTTCACTAGCAATTGGTGAGGGGATGTTACAGATACATCTTCTAAATCATTAAGAAAAAAGATTATATAGTATTATGCAAGACGAAAAGGCAAAACCATATCCGTTGAAGATTACGAAAAATCCTTATACAATCTATCCAGTGACAAGCAGAACGACAAGCAAGATTGTACCAGATGTACAACCTAGAATTCCAGCATTGGTAGACAACAAAGAAAAGGGAAGAAGAAGAAGTTTCCTAAAAGGCAAGAAGATGATCTCACAGAAGAAGAAATTCAAGTGGCAGTAAAGAGCACAGACAATGTATGTCATACAGCTCAACCTGTAAGTATCTATGTATCACATCATATATCAAGGGCATCAGGAGGTAATTTTGGAGCATCTATTAAAGACGAAAGCTTCAAAGTAGTTTGCTCAATATTAGAAGGAAGGTATGAAAGTATCACAATTGAGGGTATCGTTTTTAACTTATAAACCTTTGTGCATTTGCTTATTCATTTCAAACCCTTAGGTTTCATTCCATCAGTTAAAACTATTTTACACCTTCTAGGGCAATCGATTTACAAGTTACCTAGATCTAATGATCTTGATATCCCTGTTGAACAACCACCTTTTAAAGTACCCTCTATTAGAATCATAGAATTGGACAATTCACTTAAAAAACCATCTGTTTTTGAGTATGTTCATCTACTTAGTGAAATACTACAAGATCCTACCGTTAATCTAGAGCTCTTGAAGAATTTCATCGAATGGACTAAAGCTAGTCACAAGCAGACGGAAGTTCAAGAAGCCTTAGCTAAAACCATTGAGAAAATCAATACTAAGGTTGATATACTGGGTAATGCAGTGGGTGATCTTCATGAAGAATTAGTACTTCTACGTGTTTCTATAGAAGAAGACCTCAAAATAATTCGCACTGATATTCAACAAATGTTTTCTAAAATTTTGAAGCGTCTGAAATAAATTTTTTTTATTAATAACAAATAAGGGGAGAGAAGATGAGATACGGAGATATAGATAGATAGATAACTAGAATAGTAGAAAGGAGTTTTGAATATCATCTTTGTATATCACATCTTTGTATATTCGTCTGAATATTATTTGTCTGAATTTTTTATCTTCTAATGTTATGATTATTTATTATTATCAAAAAGGGAGAGATTGTTAAGTCAAGAAGACTTTACTTCTTCTATTGATTTTGATGAAAGTCAAATAATAATAATTATAATAGAAGTGTGTGAACTATTTTGATAAATTTGTTAAATGCACAGATAAATATAAGTGGCACAAATCATCAAATAGAGATGATACTTAAAAGTTGAATAAGACGGATCAGACCAAGTGATCAAGTCTAAGACATTAGAAGAAGCATAAAGCATACGAATCTAAGCAAGACGATGTAACTGAAGAATGTGCTAAAAATGTCAGTTGGTTAGAGTTAGTTATAGGACTGAACTAATAACAGACTTTATAAGACTCGACAAGCAGATTTCTCAAGAAGACCGTTGGATACTTAGGCTATAAATATTAGTTGTAGTCGTAAACTTCAAAATTAATTTTTGCATGTACAAAAATACTTAGAGAAATTCTGTGCTCAAGTGCTTATGCTGTGAAAAAATATTCTGAGAGAAAAGAAAGAAAGAAAGAGAGCAAATACATCTATAACGTGAGTGTGAAAACTCAAACAATATCTTTTCGAGAGAAAGGAAGGCTAGAGCCAGAAGAAGTTAAGGAAGCAGATAAAGAATACTTTGTGAAAGAGACCTGAAGAGGCTCTGTAAGTTGAGAAATAATACTTATAACGTTGAAGGAGATAGTGAAATCTCAGACGAACTCTGAGGACTAGACGTAGCCCAAGGTTAAGCGTGAACCAGTATAAATTACGGTGTCATATTCTCTAACTCTTACCTTTTTTAATTTTCTTGTTGTTAGAAGAATATATACTAATTTTCACTATTGCATTACTCATCAAATTAAGTGCATTGTTTAAACTTGTAATCGCTTGAATTTGTCAAGAAAATCAAGAAGATTTTAAAGATTCATATCTTAGATGATTTAACACAATTCAACCCTTCTTCTTGTGTATTTTGCATATTATACGTGATTTCTATATTAACAAGTGATTTACTTTAAGAACGTCTGTGTGAAATGCAGGACGTCTGCAGACGTCATCTGTGTGAAATGCAGACTGCGTTTTCTCTCCACCTGCTATCATTTCAGTCTTGAAGTATTACTGCTTCCCATCTGCGGTGCTACATTGTTTTGGTCCTCCTTTTGCCCACACGCTGCCGTATTGTTGCAGCTTCCCTTGGCTTTTGTTCCTCTTTCTTCTCCTACTGTGCTGCCATTAATTCACGTAAATTTCATGTATTCCATGCATAACTTTTCTGTTTCTTTGCCGTGAGCATCTTGGAAATTTCTTGTTTGGGTTTTTTTTTCTTCTCTTAATTTTCTTATTCTTGCTCCATGAAGACAAATGAAAATTAATCTTCAAAAAATGGCCTAAAAATCATGCTTTTAACTCATTTTAACTTCTTTGCTTCTGAGTTGTGCCTAAAATCACATACGAGTCAAAGTGAGTATCTTAAGCAATTTTATGTCATTAATTGCTAAATGCCATGAAATAATAAAACAATCAAATAAGCACATGTCAATTTCCCCCACAATTAGTTTTTGACCGTCCTCCGGCAAAACATCAAAATTAAACTTATAGACCCAAAAACAACATTTTCTCATTTCCAATATTTTCGAAGAATACATAATTATAAACAAAGATGAATGACTTTCAAAAATCATAGCAAGAATTTAACATTCCAATCTTTTACTTATGATCAATCAAAATTCATCATCTTCAAAAACTGAGCAATATAATGGTAGACTCGAAAAAAGTGTTTAACTAAAATATATCCACAGGTACACTCAACACCATTCATGATCATAACAATCTACAACTTTGCATATCATTTAATTTCTCCACCACTAATGTTCACATGCAAAATCATGAATCAAAGGACTTTTTAGGGTTGTAATGCAAGCAAAGGTAAGGTGAGATGTATTTGGGTCAAGTAGCATGAAAGTCATTAAAGCTAGTGAAACAAATACAACACTCAATATGACATCAAGTACATAAGTTTACAGTTATACAAAACTAGGTACCGTCAGCTATGACACTGCAACATTTATATTTCACAACCCAATTTAGCTCTCACACACAAACCACATGAAGCATATACCAATTCGAAGGAATCAATCATATAATTTATTCCAACAATACATTGAAACCACAAGAGTGACCTTACAAGCCAATATCTACCTCCTATTCAATATACTCAAATATCACATTTACTACAACTCTAGGAAAACGCATTAATCATGAATAACTTTGCAAGCTTATATGCACTTCCTCCTTTATTCAAACAAAAATTTTCTTTTCTTTCTTTCTTTTTTAATTTTTTTCTTGTGCCTTTTCTTTCTTTCTTTCTTTTCCTTTCTTTTTTTACATTAAAAGAAACTACATTAACATGGAAATTTCAATGATAAGACATGACAATATATCCCAACATTAACCAATCCACACATATGCACACCCTCACACTTACACTTTTGTACATCCACAAACTCACCAATCATAAATGCTCCGCTAGCTTTATGACTTGGGTAACAAATTTAGTTAAGTTTCAAAGCATAAAATGTGGTTTATACAAAAAGAAAGGTATAAAGCTCAAAGGGGGTTAACAAGGGAAAAACCATGTCAATAGGGTAGGCTAGTTGGCTAATGTAGTTCAGAAAAACAAAGAATGCCTAATCATTTCCATGTTAATACATGTGATAAAAATGTGGTCTCAAATAGAAATTCAATTCAAAATCAGGATGTACATGTCATGAAGATCACACATTATCAAAAGACAATGAGACCGATATGATGTGTCAGTCTAATAAAGCTAAAAATCTCACCAGCTTTGTCTACCACTAGTCACAACTCTTTTAAAGATAATGCATATCGACTAATCATAAGAGTAAAAATACATGCTAAAGTTGCTATGAAATTCTCTAATCAATTCATTATATATTAATGACTATATAATCCTAGAAGCAACAGAAAACAAGAAAAAATTTTCTTTGTTTGTTTTATTATTCATCTCATTTTGATTGAAAACTTAAAAGAAGTAAAACAAACAAATTCAAAAACACATATGCATATAAAAAGTAATGCGGAAATGTAAAAAATTTTTTTACTTCCTTTGGGTTGTATCCTAAGAAGCACCTTTGTTTAGGATTGCTGGCTCGACTCCTTCTCCTCACGTGACAAAATTGTGATCTTTAGGTATTACAGTTAGTGACACTTCCACGCGAGGTTGTTCCAGACAGGACCTTATTTGATCATCATTCCCATTTCACGTCCTCCTTATCCTTAGACTTTCAATCTTTACGGAGCCCATGCTTTTTTGAAAGATCTCGAATGTCTCTTCACCTTTGTCCTCCTCATTTAATTCCTCTAACCTGCTAGGTAAAGGTAAAGAGTCATTCTTAATAACAAAATAGAACTCAGTATTTACATCCGAGCTAAAAGATTTAACTTTTTCTGCCTCGAGCTCCTCCTCAATTTCTTTGACATAAGCAATTCGTTGAGGATTGACCTTAAAATTTTGAAGCTCCTCATCGCTCTGTAAGGATTCCGCACTAACATCCATTAGGTATACCTCGGGTTGATATGACTGCTCCTCTTCTATTTGTGATTTTGGGTAGTTGATCCTTACTACCATCTTACCCATTTGGCTTGCCACGTTTTGTTTCTAGAAGTTATGTGCCTCATTTCCTGCTGGAGCTGTTGCAACTACGGACTCTGTTGAAATTGAAGATTGTTAGCCATTACAACATTCATCAATTCTTTCAGAGATGTACTTGAGTTTTGACAAGAAGCTTTTGGTCCATAAGGGAATTGCTGTGTGTCCTACAAATTATCATGGAAGTAATTTTGATGATTATCCCATCCAAAATAAAAGTTAGGTTGATCAGTCTAAACATTATTATAGGATTGAGAATATGAGTTATAAAAGAAATTACTTTCGTCCATGAATTTTTTTAATTTTTTTCACAAACACTAAACAGAAAAATGAAAGCATCACGAAATAACTGAAAAGAAATTAGTTATGAACAAATATATACAAAACACTAATTAAAATCACAAAAAAAACTAAAACATCGCACTTCTCGATAATGATGTCAAAATTGACAGTGTGTCGTAACGCTAGTCAAAATAAAATAACTAGACTACTAGTATAATAGTGGTAATTCTAGGTCGATTCTATAGAGAGTGTGTGTAAAGTTATTGAAATGAAATTAATTGGTGTTTAGGAAGGGGGTGTTTGGATTTTGAAATAAGAAAATAAAATAAAGCTAACCTAATGAAAACAAATTAAAGAAAACGTGCGAAAAATGATAAAAGTGGGGAATTCGGTAAGGACCCGATTCTTTGGTTCAATCTCGGCATATACCCTAATTAAGCATATTTCATTGATTTGTTGTTCTCAAACCTGTCTTAGCAACTATTAATAGTGGGTTAATAATTAACCTGAGTTTTCCCTTTGGTTTTGTTTAATCAAGATACGATTGTTAATTAAACCTAACCACCGAATAACCTAGGATGTGATCTTTAGATTTAATTAGATCGTAGCATTACAAATTAGGAAAACTGACTAATCAAGGCAACAACCACATATGATGCATCATTTAACCTAGGTCATGTTATCCCTAGTGATTACGAATCATTAGTGGCTACACATGAATTTCAACATAACAATTACGAATTATATTGAAATTCTAGCAATGGGTTTGTAAATAAACGATTCAATGAATGCATTAAAATCATCTTTTCATAATACTTAATAGGTTTATACACAAATAACCGAACGATAACGAAAATCCAATTATCCATACACAACCCAAATCTATATGCCTAGGATAACACAATCAATTAATAGGAGAGAAAGAAACAACAAAATATGAAATACACTTAACCTAGGTGATCAGCGTCGATGTCACCTTCGAACCAACGTCGAGATGTTTAGCTCTCTACGGGTCTCTCCTAGAAAAATGCTTCAGCCCCCATTAATATCCCTATCGAATACCCCCATCTGCTCTCTTCATTGCACCTCCTTACTCTCCATTTCTATCGCCCTATCGTTTTCTCCTCATTGTGCTATTGATGTGATGAATTAAAACTTGTTGCCACACTACTATTCACCTTCTTTCAAAACCCTCTAGCAAAATTGACAAAAACATCTGCGTTTCTGTAGGACGTCTGTGTGAAACACAGACTGTGTTTTCTCTCCACACTACTTTCGTTTCAGTCTTGAAGTACTATTACTTCCCATCTGCGATACTACATCATTTTAGTCCTTCTTCCCACACGCTGCCGTAGGTCTTCTTTTCTTCTCCTACCGTGTTGCCATTAATTCACGTAAATTGCATGTATTCTGTGCATAACTTTTCTGCTTCTTTTTCCATAAGCAACTTGGAATTTTCTTGTTTATGTTTTCTTTTTTTTCTTGTCTTAATTTTCTTCTTCTTGCTCCATGAAAACAAGTGAAAATTAATCTTCAAAAAATGACCCAAAAATTATGCTTTCAACTTACTTTAACTTCTTTGCTTTCGAATTATACCTAAAATCACATATGAATCAAAGTGAGTAGCTTAAGCAATTTTATGTCATTAATCACTAAGTGTTATGAAATAATAAAACAATCAATTAAGCACATGTCATTAAGCTTGGTCCAGGCAATTCAGTTAAATATTGGTATAAAACATAAATGGTAGTTGAAATTAATATTTGTGTAATCATCATTTGGTGAAAATTTTGAGATGTTTGTTAACTTTTTGGATTAGACTGAGAATTGTTGTGTATATACATATTATATGTATGATTTAATCGGTTGACTAAATGTTATAATTAATTATTGAGTTACTTGGTTTTAAGGGTAAGGTCAGTTATCCTCATTAAATTGGCAGCTCACCTCTTGCCATTTTTTTAGGAGATCCAGTGATTGTCAATAACCCCAGTGTACGTGATTGACAGAGTGAAGAATAGGTGGGGGCCAACAGTTTAATTATGTAAAGTTTTTGACTGCATATATTTTTGAATGTAACAGCTTCGGTAGTTGTGTTATGTAGAATACTTTTGTATTTAACAAACAATCCTCTCTTTTGGAACTAACGAGGAATTTGATGATTAATGGTATGCTTTTGGAAATATTTGGATAATTAAGGTTTTTGAATTTTTTGGGAGTGTTACAAATTGCTCCTCTTTGCATAAGAAAATGTTGCCATCTTTCTCTTCAACTCTCTAATTATTTTGCACCAGCTACAAAACACGACTTTGTTAAGTTTTCCATAATACTATTTTCCCACCAACTAAAAATCAAGTGTTTCATGAAAGTTGTCAATTGCATTATGTTTTAGGGTTTAAGTTGTTATGTATTTAGTGTGAATTTGAGTGTTAAGTGTGCATTTAGGGTTTAATTATGTTAGTTTGAGTATTTTAGTGTTTTTATAGGTTAGTATTGAAGTAAATCACTTGTTATTATAGAAATCACGTGTAATATGTAAAATACACAAGAAGGGGGGTTGAATTGTGTTAAATCGTCTAAAGATAGTAATCTTAAAAAAAAGCTTCTTGATTTTCTTGAAAGATTAAGATGATTACAAAACAATGCACTTATTTTGTTTAAGTAATGCAACAACAGAAATAGTATCTATTTTTCTAACAACAAGAAATTAAAGAGATAAGGGTTAAAGAACATGACACCGCGATTTATACTGGTTCACCCTTAACCTTTGGGCTACGTCCAGTCCTCAGAGTTTATCTGAGATTTCACTATCTCTTGCAACTTTACAAGTATTATTTCTTACTCCAGAGTCTCTTCAGGTTCTTTCATAAAGTATTCTTTATCTGCTATCTTAGCCTCTTTAGGCTCTAGCCTTCCCTTTCACTTGAGAAGATATTATTTGAATTTTCTGAACTCACGTTACAAATTTTCTTGATCTCTCTTCTTCCTTCTTTTCACTCAGGATATTTTTACAGTATACTCACTTGATTATTTTGTTAAGTAAAGAGTTGAGAATTAAAAGTTAAAAAGTTGAAAGTTGTTTTATCTATGACTACAACTGATATTTATAGTCTAATTCTCCATCGGTCTTCTTGAGAAAACTGCTTGTAGAATCTTTATAGATCAGTTATTAATTAAGTCCTATGACCAACTCCAACTAACTAACTAACTGACATTGTAGATTATTCTTCAATTATATCATCTTGATTTGATTTGTATGCTTCGTCTTATGTCTTCACTTCATCTTATGTCTTCGCTTCGTCTTACAACTTGTGACTTTGTCTAGCCCGTCTTACACTTTGTCTTGGTCAGCTCTTTGAATATCATCTTAATTTGATGATTAGCTCTACTTACTTTTATCTACGCACTTAGCAAACTCATCAAAGCAGTTCACAGACTTCTTTTATTATTATTATTTGCCTTTCATCAAAATCAAAGAAAAAAGTGAAGTCATCTTGACTCAATAGTAATTTATAGAGAGAGATCATATGCAAGACCCGATTGTTTATTAGAGATCTTTAGAACTAAATAGAAATGTGGGTAATTTGTAAATTGTGAGATTACAAGTCCATAATTCGATTAAGGTTTGTAATTTAGGAAATGGTTATAACTCGAGAGAGAGTAATCAACCCTACAATCATCTAGAACCGACACCCCATAAACACATAAAAGGCTAGATTAGCATTAATGATAGGTGAAATCCCCTCTCCCATAACTTAATTAATTCTCTTTACGAATTTCCATTATTACATTATTTGGGTGTTGTTAGTTTGTTTTGATTTAGTTTACTTTTCAGTTATTATTCAAATTTGAGTCTCAAACAAAACACAACCTGAATTAAGTGGTGCCTAAATACAATCTCTGTAGTATGATATCTACTTTTTTACTACAAGTAACGACCCATATACTTGTGGTTTTTAGCATAAAACAAGTAATTGGTTTTGTAATCAATAAATTTTTGGCATTGTTGCTAGGGATTGTTTTGTTTAGCATCTTGTTTAGTTTAGGTGACTTTGATTTAAGAGTGTTTGATACTTTACCTTGCATTTTTACCGGTGCATTAACACAAAGAGCACGAAAAGGTCTAACGAGCTGAGTTAAGAAGAGCTTTTAGATACGATAAGGCATGAAAGAGAGCTAAAAAGAGCTAGATGCCAAGAACAAATACAAAGGAATATGGCAAAAGAAGGAGAGCAAGGAGGAACTGAGAGGACATTGATGGGCTTTATAAGGCTAGGTTTCAATCCTCAAGGAGTAGTAAGGCCAGCGATTCAGGCCAATAATTTCAAGATCAAACTAACATTTCTCAATATACTTTAGAGCAGTGTGCAATTTTATGGGTTGTCTAATGAAGATCCTAATGCCATCTTGCAAATTTTTTAGAGATTTGTGATACCTTTAGGTTTAATGGGATGTCAGATGATACCGTAAGGTTGAGATTGTTTTCTTTTAACTTAAGAGATTAGGCAAAGGCATGGTATAATTCATTCAGTGCAAACCAAATTACTAATTGGGAGTAGCTCGCACAAGCTTTCCTAGCTAAGTACTTTCCTTTGACCAAGACAATAAGAATCATTAAAGAGATCACCAACTTTCAACAAAGTGATGGGGAGTCATTATATGAAGCTTAGGAGAGATTCAAGGAATTACAAAGGAGTTGCCCCCACCACAACCTTCTGAGGGAATTTCTTTTATAGACATTCTACAATGGTGTAACTCAGAGCACAAGAGGAATAACAGTTGTAGCTGCAAGAGGGTCTTTGATGAGGAAAACCATTGATGCATCTGATAATCTTTTGGAAGAGTTGGCAAGTAACAGTTATATATGGTTAAATGAGTAAAAGAGAATGATTCCATTTGACTCAGTGACAGCCTTGCAAGCACAAATTGATTCCCTCACCTAGTAGTTGAGCAACACGCAAGGAGCTTCTTCATCCACAGTCAAAACCATGCAATTACAATATGAATTATGTAGGCAGGATAACCATAGCACAGCTAAATGTTTTTTACTGGGAGCGAGTGGTATAGAACAAGTAAATTACTTAGGTTAGCTGCTATGAGGTAATAATCCATATTTTAATACTTACAATCCTAGGTGAAAAAACCACTAAATTTTTCGTGGAGTACTAACAATGCAGCTGGCCAAGTGAGAGCACAAGGACCTCCCTGATTTTAGCAAGACAAACTTAGGTCTTTAGAGAAAAAAATGGACAAGTTAATGTACATATTAGGTTCAAAGTTCTCAAGGAAAAAGGAAGGTCAGAGAAGATGAGAAAAGAGTCAGAAAAGAATGGAGGTAAATTTTAACCATATTATGAAGAACCATGCTTTATCCATCCACAACTCGGAGGTACAGGTAGGTCAACTTGCTAATGCATTGTCTTTTAGGAATGCAGGAAGCTTATCGAGCAACACTAAGTCCAATCCAAAGGAACAAACCTAAGATGATCACACTTAGGAGTGGTAAGCAATTGGAGGAGCCAAATGTATAAAAAGATAGTCAACAAAGGAAAATATAGAAGAGAAAGAAGAAGAGAAGCTATATGTACCACCACCAACCTATAAGCTTAAGATTCCATATCCGTAGATGGTAAAACAACATTAAGTCGACACTCAATTCTCCAAATTTTTGGAGAAGTAGAAGAAGATTCAATTTAATTTGCATTTACTAGAGGCATTGGAATGTATGCCCAAGTATGCAAAATATCTCAAGGACATATTGACACATAAATGCACTTGGGAAGACAATCAGACAATGGCTTTGATGAAGAACTATTATTCAATCATCATAAGTAAATGCCTTCAAAACTACAAGATCCAAGTAGTTTTACTATTCTATGTGTTATTAGTGATTTTAAATTTTCTAATTACTTATGTGATTTAGGTGTAAGTATTAACTTGATGCCTTTATCTATTTTCAAGAAATTGGGCCTAGGAGATGTCGAGTTAACATCCATGCTTATCCAACTTGTGGATCAATCCATCAAAAAACCATTTGGGTTAGTAGAAGACATACTAGTAAAAGTGGATAAATTTATAATTCCTATTGATTTTATTGTGTTAGATTTTGAATAAGATAGGAATTGTCCATTGATTTTAGGTAGGCTTACCCTTTATGAATATTGGTAGGGCATTAGTTGATGTACATGAACAAAAACCTGAGAATTGGTGATGAGTAGGTTAAATTCAATATGAAAAAAGCTTTGAAGAACCCAGTGGATGGAAGTGCTTGTATGAAGATTGATGTTGTGGATGATTGTGTGAAGGAGGTTGAGAAAATTATTGAAGTACATAGGGATGAGAGTGTAACTGAAGAGGAATTGTGTGAGGAGAGTGAGCAAGCGAAGTTAAAAAGAGAGGATGCACCCACATCACCTTCCACTATAAAGCCTCCCACTTCAGAACTAAAACCCTTACCTTTTCACCTGAGATAAACATTTTTAAGCAAATACCACACCTTACCCATCATCATTTTTAACCAATTGGATGCTGAGTAAGAAGAGAAAGTGATAGAGACCATTAAGAAAAGGATGAGAGCCATGGGGTAGCAAATTTCTGATATTAAGGGGATTAGCCCCAATAAGGTGATGCATAAGATTAACCTTGAAGAATGATGCAACACAGTGAGGGAGAGGAAAAGAAGGTTAAATTTGAACATGCAAGAGGAAGTGGTGAGCTTTTAGATGCATGTATTATATACCCAATTTTAGATAGTGAGTGCGTGAGTCTGGTGCAATGTGTGCCTAAGAAGGGAGGCATGATAGTGATGGAGAATGAAAAAGATGAACAGATTTTCACTTGGAGAGTGTGCATTGATTATAGGAAGCTCAATTTATCCACCAAAAAAGACCATTTCCTATTACTTTTTATAGACCAAATGATTGAGTGGGTGGTTAGTCATACTTTTTATTGCTTTCTTGATGGATATTCAAGACAAAATCAAGAATTCATATACCCATAAGACTAAAAGAAAACCACTTTCACTTATCCTTACAGGATTTTTTCTCACAAGAGGATCTCTTTTGGTCTATGCAATACACCAGCCATATTTCAAAGGTGCATGATGACCATCTTTACGGATATGAATGAGTACTTCATGGAGGTATTTATAGATGACTTCTCTATTTTTTAAGACTCTTTTGATCATTGTTTGTTTAATTTGGATAGAGTATTATAAATATGCGAGGATTCTCATTAGTCTTAAATTGGGAGAAGTGTCATTTCATGGTCCATTGTAAAAATTTGTAATAGGAACTCCTTGGATAGGTTATCATGTGAGCATTTCCTTTACACATCCTTATATCTCTCCCATGCTTCATAGATTGATTCCCCATCACCTTGTTGGAAATTACTGATTTCCTTTATAACACTTGTCCAACAAAGCACGCACAAGTTGATCTCAAGTTGTGATGTTAGCTGGGCTCAGTGAATGGTACCAAGCCTTCACTCTATCTCTAAGAGTAAAACGAAACAGCATAATTCTAACTGCATCCTCTGACATCTGATGATATCAGAAATTATCACAGATTTCTAGGAAATTAACTATATATGCATTCGAATCCTCGTTAGTCAATCTGTAGAATTGCACATTCTGTTGAAGCATATTGAGAAGTGCAAGTTTAATCTTGAACGAGCCTGCTTACACAGGTGGCCTGGCCACTCCTTGGTTTACCTCATTGAACCCCAGCCTCACAAAGTCCATCAGGTTCCTCTATTGTCATCCTTGGTTCGCTCCATGGTCCATATTTTCTTGAAACTCCTTGGCTATTGTTGATTTTCCGATCTCTTTTTCTTTTTCTCACCAAGTTTTCCTAAGGGTTCATTCTAGTCCAGTGATATCCAAATCTAAAGTTTCTGCTGCACGACTTGAACCTCTTGTGACTCTTGTATTTATGTAAGAGCACGAATTCTAAAATAAAAAAATTTAAAAACTAATCTAAACACCTTAAACTATAGAACAAAACTATCGCCTCCTATAACAGCGCCAAAAACTTGATCGATGGGTTACGTATGCTAAGTTTTAATATTTATAGCCTTGATAATACCACAAGCGCATGGGTTATTCGTGTAGTACCTAAAGTATCGATCCCACAAGGAGGAGTAATCTAATCCTAAAATCTAAGGTTTGACTCAAATTTGCAATAAATCAAAATAACAAACTAATGCAGAAAATTAATCAATCAATCGCAAGAATTAAATTCAGAAATTATAGACAACACAATAATTTTGCACAACCTAATCAATAATCAACCTAGGAAGTATCAATTGACAGAAAGGGGGTTTTCAACTCACTTTAATGAAAATCTAATTGATTATGAAATTATCAAATTACCAGGTCTAGACAGTCCTAGGTAGATTACTCTCTCTTAAGTTATAATCTTTAACCCTAATTTAAATTATTGAATTGTCATATCTCAATATCCAATTAACACAAAACCTAAATTAGTTCTGAAATTGTCTAATAACCTACTGAAAACCTATGCTCGATCACTCATTACATGATTTTACCAGTTTGATTCAATTCTTATCTATTAAACTACCTAACTCTCGTTAGCCCAATTTGATGATATTTACCTGATTCACCATCTTAGTTTATTACCAAATTATTAAGAATAGAACTTGAATCACGAATAACTCAATAAAATTACAATAAATCAAACTTCATTAATATCAGAGATAAAATATTCCAAAAGTGAGTTTGGACAATATCAACATTAAACAACACCTATTTTTAAGACTATCCTAATTTTATAAATCAATAAAATTGGAAAATACTATTGGAATGGATTAGTTGAGGTAGCAATGGCAGGAAATCACTTGTTTTAGGAAGTACTTCGCGTTAACCTTCTTCTCCGTGTCTCTCTTCCTTCGTCTCCTTCCTCAGATCTCATGATAAGCTTGCTAGGGTTTTAGAATTGGCTCCTGCAAAAAAGTTCTTCTTCTATTCTTTAATGTTCTATTTATACCTTGGAAGCCCTAGGGTTGATTCGGGGTCGAAACAGTCTGGAAAGTCCCCTAAAACTTGACGTTTTTAGCTATTTTTGTGTTTGCCCGACACAGGCCAAGATTGTGGTAGGCACCTAACCCTCTCTGTCACTATCGTGACCAAGGTGTCACGATCATGGTCTAGTTTTGGCCTCTCTGTCATGATCGTGACCAAAGTGTCAAGAACATGGCCTGGCTCCTGGTTGCTCACATTTTTCTGTCACGATCGTGTCGTGGGTTGTGGTTTTAGCCCGAAACTCTTCGAAACTTTTCTGTTATTCGCCGTTTACTATAAAATACTAATAAACACATCAAGGTACCTTAAAAACATAACATTTAAGCTCAACGACTCATATTAACCCATAAAAACACTTAAACTAGCATTATTAAAACATAAATACACACTCAACACTCAAATTAACACTAAATACATAACAAATTGAACCCTAAAATATAATGCAAATCATAACTATCAACTTTCTCAATTTATTGCAGGATAACAAATAAAAGCAACAATCATCAAAGAAACTTTCATTCAATTCAATAAAATAGGAGTTTTAACAAAATAGTTCAAAAGCAATCAATAAAACTAAATCAGCCAATCATGGTCTCCATAACATCATCAACATTCAAATAAACCATTTTACAAAGAATAGAAGAAGTAAAATTTACAGAAAATTGAATAAAGAAACTCCTTCTCTTCTTTGCCAAAATTTGGAAATTTTGGTGTTGATGTCCTATTTTCCCCAATCTTGATGATAGTCCTTGACTTCATTCCTTCCTCAAGGCTAGAAACTTGTGTTCTTCACTCAAAGATGGTGTTTCTATAGAAGGTTTTGTCCTCCCCTGATGATGGAGGCTTAATTATGCTTTAATAGTCCCAAAACCATAAGTTTAATCAAGCTCCACATTATGACTCGGATTATAATTCCACGATCGTGGAATGAATTTGCAACAAATAGACTCCTCTTTTCTTTTCCTCTTTAATCTCTAGCTCAATCTCCAAGTTGCTCCATCTTTCTTCCTACATAAAAATAGATAATTCTTACCCTAAATTAACATCAAACATAAAAGAACAACAATGGAAATCAAACTAAATGAAAACATACAAAATGA
>JAOTJB010315250.1:0-15253 GCA_027123815.1 Erythroxylum minutifolium | reverse complement strand
ATAAGGATGATATGAGATCAAACTTAACTTTGCGACACTTTAATTTCATTCCCCAGTACTCCTTGTACAACATATTTGTTGTATATATCGTATATTTAGAGAAGCCTTTTAAATTGCACGTGTGTTTAAATAAATCCTAAAGCATATTGGCCATAGAATCTAGCAACACATAACAATCAGGAGCCTTCAACAAGATGTTCCCTGACCCTTATCATTCCCAAAAATATAAGAAACGAATATAAATAAATACTATAAATAAATATATTTATCTAAATGTAGGACCATTTCCTAAAGACTAAGAAGCTCTTGACAACCAGATATCACGTGCATATGGCGCTGCCTCTTGTCATGAAACCTTATTATCATCTTCCCTACCAAAATCAGTAAGTGAATAGGGGCAAGCCTATAATAATGTTCATATATAGTTTTTGTTGGCATCCAAGCATCAAAATTCACATGAAGCAGGTTCAAACAAACTCTAATATCGATATCGTACTAAATTATAGACTGATGTTTGCGCATTCTTTCACTTACATTCAAAATCTTAACCACATATCAGGTTTAAATATAATTCTAAAATAACAAAAACAACTCTATTTTAGTGATTGGCGACTTTTGATCAACATCATACTTAAGTAACTGCCATTTTCATCCTGTATGCCAGAAATTTCTGGCACATGATGAAAAATCAAGAAAAAGTTATTGAAGCAATTACAAACTCAAAGACAAAGTCCAAAAGGGATAAATAGTAATATTAGCTATGCATCTAACTTAAAATCTCCAAGGAAAATGAGAAATCAGGTGTTTAATCTCTACTTGCACATTAATAATCACAAGTCTATTGAATTCAAGCACCTGAACTTATATGTAATCTATAATCCCATCCTGTAAAAGGTTGAACTCAAACATTGTTCTGCGACCCATTCACAGAAGCATAAGAGAGATTGGCAATTGTCATTATAGGAAGTTCAAAATTCCATCGTGTAGTTATCCAGTCACTTATACTCACAGAGTGTTTAGAGGAGAAATTAGATTTCTAGGGTTGAAGTTTAACTTTCACTGTTTTTATAGATGAATTGAAGTTTAACTTTCAATGTTTTTCCTTTGGATAGATAATATGATGTTATTTTATGATCCGGTATTGCATTATTTTCTTGTGGTACTACTAGTAAATAATAGCCGATCTTGAATTGCATTTTCTAATTCTGAATTTTAATTGATCAATCTTAAAATTACAATACAAAATGATGATTGTTATTACGTTTACGACAATTGTTATTTATTGATTAGTATCTTACTAAAATAAACTACAATTATATTAGTATATTTAATTACAATATCATTCTCATAAATTTACAACATAGCATAATAAAATAAAAGAATCCACTTAATCATATGTATTATTTATGTATGAGTAAAATTAAAATTAGTTATTTGTATCAGTTAGGAGTCCCATGAGTAATTAACTTGATGTTTTTGTCTCCTTTCTATCACATATATATGTATAGCTTCCTTATATCCATATTCACGTGTTTCCAAAGATTGTTTCATTTCTAGTTACCTAACAATCAGGCCCACCTAAAAATCTCATATTCTACCAAATTAACCGATCACATCTTGATGTTTGGTTCTTCTTCTTCTTACATTTTCGCATCGACTTGCATTGAAGAAAGGAAATAAAATCATTCTTGAATTAAGCAGAAAATTTAAAAACTTCATTATTTGTTTTTCAATCGAAGTTAATGTAAATTGGGTAATTTAATTAAAAAGCACAAAAAGAAGAAGATACCCAACAATGAAAAATATTGAACAAAACAATAATTCTGAGGGTTTGAGACAGAAAAGAAACGGCAAAATTGGGGAACATAAACAAAGGAGGATCTCATTAGCGCAAAAGTCCAAACAACAATTTGTAGAAAAAGCAAACATAAAATAATACAAATACGAGAGAGAGAGAGAGAGAGAGAGAGAGAGAGAGAAAGAGAGAGGGATATACCTGTAGAAGATTGGTAGGGAGTTTGTTGTTCGGGGTTAGCGAGAGAGCGAGATGGTTTGTGTCCTTCACATTTGTTGAAAGTTTGATGAGAAGAGAGTGAGACGAAGGAGGGTGATAAACTCGCATTGGCTAAATTTGTTCTGTTTAGATGCAAGCCCAGCTGAAAAGAACTTAATAAGGGTTAGATTTGGGGTTTCTTTTATTTATGCAAATAACAACTCCTTCGTCTGCAACGAACCAAGTTTTGGAGTAGGATAGTGACAATTGTGTGAATATACAATGTTTTGAGGGTAGTTTTACAAAAGGGCATGTATACTATGCAGTACTCTTCTATTGACAAATGGTCCTTGAAGTCCTCTTGTGCTTACAGGCACGTACTCTGGACTCTTTTTTATCTTTTTACCAAAAGAAGGGCTATGATTGTATGCATCGGATATCCATTGGTATCACATCGTTTAATATTTCATCAAAGAGTTAAAAGATGAAAATAATGATGAATCTTATAAGAAGACTCTCAACATGCCCGTAAACCAATCAGAGTCTTAAACTTAAACAAAAACTAGAAACTCGTAACATTAAAACTCAGAAGCAAGGTTGGTGGTCGCTAGGGGTGCTTTAGTAAATTGATAAATCTTTAGTGAGTTCAAAAAGTAACACCGAGCCGCCTTCTTTGCTTTTTAGAGCTTATATTAAATTACAAAAGCTAGAACTTATATTAAATTGCTTTTTAGACTGCCCAGCGTAACTCACAAAAGCTGGAACTTATATTAAGTTTTTTATCACTTTTTATCTTTTTTAAGTTTTTATAACCTATATTAAATTGGAACTAGAGTTAATAAGAGTTAATTTATAGCTGTAAAAAAGAGTCAATTTATCCCATGAAAATTTTAGAAAATTTAAACTTTTTTTAATATATTTTTTAGACACATTTTACCGTCTTAAATAAATGTCTAAAAACTCTACCCATTCTTGAATTATTTAAGACAATTATTAGATGCGTCTAAAATCCTCTTATATTGTTTTTATGGTCAAATGTTTAAACACTGCCAACCTTTTAGCGACACTATTCATAATTTGTCGCTAATAATCATATTTGGTGACGAATTTT
Source organism: Erythroxylum minutifolium (assembly GCA_027123815.1). Taxonomy (NCBI): domain Eukaryota; kingdom Viridiplantae; phylum Streptophyta; class Magnoliopsida; order Malpighiales; family Erythroxylaceae; genus Erythroxylum; species Erythroxylum minutifolium. The sequence continues at coordinate 12,149 of JAOTJB010315250.1, read as the reverse complement.
TAAAATAGTCGCCAAAATGTTTGTACATTGTCAACCTTTTAGCGACATATACATAATTCGACGCTAAATATCATATTTGAATGTTTATACACTGTCAACCTTCTAACAATTAAGCAAAATTTGTAGCTAAATATCATATTTGGCAATGAATTTCCAAAATAGTCACCAAATGGTTTTGAATTTTATATTTTCCAAATTTTTGGGAATATAAAATTATATAAAATAGTATGGAATTTATATATAATTAATAGAGTTTTGTGACGCCATTTATATATTTTCAAATCATATATTTTAAAAGAAATTAATAAGAACAATTAATTTATTTTGACTTTTATATTTATAAAATTTTCCTTTTGTAATATACAATTTCTAAAAAATGTAATCCAATTTATATATAGTAATTAGGGCTTTGTCACACCACATAAAGTTGTCAAATCATATATTTTAAAAGTCATTAATAAATAAATTAATTTTTATAATAAAAATTAATTTTTTATTGTTTGTTTTATAAATTTTTAAAATAATATTGTTGTTAACTAAATTTATTTTTACACTTACAATCATTGTCAATAATATTTAATTTTATTATTAAGAATATCATATTAATATTTGATATTGATTTTCATTACATGATAAGCTCTTGTCAATATTTAATATTGATGTTGGACAGATTCAACAAACCCTAGACAGAATTTTATTGCACGATAATCTCTTGTCATATTCAACCAATTTTATACACGATAACACCAAAATTGCAGCAAACCATCATTCCAGCAACCATTCAACATCCAAATGAATCTTTCTACACAGTCAAATGTACAAAATTACAGAAATTAACTAAGTCGAGTACCAAACCTCAAAATTGACAAAGTAGGTCTTCTATTGCCTTTCCTTCCCTTTCTCTTTGGCTTTGCTTGACTCACCAATTAGAAACATCACAAATACACATCTCAATCCCACTTCTAACCTTATAATTCCAGTTCTTCATAATCAAAGTAAGAAAAGGTAAAGGTGAAGAGAAAATTCCTAACTTTTACCTTAATTTTCACCTAAGATTAGCTTCATTTTTTACATGAAAAATGATGTGATGAAGAAGGTGAAACAGAGAGGAGAAAAATCTAAACTTACAACCCCCAAAATGTCATACGTCTCCCCTCTCCATATGCCCATTCTGGAACTTTCAAGACTCACACATTGACATGTGCTTAATTGATTACATAATTATTTTATAACATTTAGCTATTAATTACATAAAATTGCTTAAGATACTCACTTTGACTCATATGTGATTTTAGGCATAATTTAAAAAAAAAAGAAATTAAAGTGAGTCGAAAACATGATATTTGAGCCATTTTCTAAAAGATTAATATTCATTTGTCTTCATGGAATAAGAAGAAGAAAATTAGAGCAAGAAGAAGACAACAAAAGCTCTTTAAAATAACTTTTCTTGTACTAGAAGGAAATCTGGAAAATTCAGTCTAAAAGAAGTAGAAAACCCACAACTGTGCATGGAAATTGCATGTGACAACCCCATGCAAGAACGCCAATTAAATGGAGTGATGGTTGGAGAGCTAAATGCAGCAGGTGGAAGCAAGGACAAATACATTAAAGCGAATGCATTTGAACAAGTGAGGAAAGCTTCAAAACGACGTTGGAAGCATGAGCAAATTAAAATGCCAGCAGCAAGGGAAGGACCAAAACGCTAGCTACTGAGAGATAAAACGCAGCTCATGTGTATATTGCATGCAGCGCATAAGTAGGAGAAAAACAGCATGCAACAGCTGGCAACAAAAAGCACGGATGGATGAAACGCAAACGTTGGAAAAGGGCCAAAATGCACAGCATGAAGATAGAAATGACGTGCAGCAGCTAGGAAAAGATGAAGTATGAAACGGCAGCAGATGGCAAGCAAGGAGCAACTGGAAAATCATGACGCAAGTAGCAACAAGGAGTAATCTAAAACGCACTCGTTGGCTGGAATGTTAAAACGCAATCGCAGAGAGAAGAATGAACGAGGGTTTTGCGTGTTGGTTTTAAACAAAAATCAGAACAACAAGAGGTTTATTATGTTTTGGTTTTAAGAAAAAACAGTAGCGTTGGTTTTCAAGAATACAGAGGAGCTAGGGAACGGGCTGAAGCAATATGATTTTTGGGAGCTCTTGGTTTTAATGAAGATGAGATGTAAAGCTCTATTCTTTTGGAGACCCATGGAGGGACAGCTTCTCAACAATGATTCAGAAGTGTCATCGACACCAACAACTCGGTTAAGCATCCCTTCCATTATTTTGTAGTTTCTTTTTCTCTTTAGAAATAAGTTATATTATCCTATATGTATGGATTTGGGTTTAGTTTATGAACGATCATGTTATCGTTATAGTTTGATCATTTGTGTATAAACTAATAGAGTATTGTGAAAAAAATGTCTTTAAAGCATTCGTTGGATCATTTTATTACAAACCCATAGCTAGAATTTCAATATAATTCGTAATTATTATATTTGAAATTCATTTGTAGCTACTAATAATTCGTAATCATTATTGATAATATAAACTAGGTTAAATGATACATCGTATGTGGTTTTTGGCTTCATTAATCCCTTTTACTAATTTGTAATGTTACTGCCTAATTGAATCTAGAGATCGTATCCTAGATTATTCGGTATATAGGTTTAATTAATGATCGTACCTTGATTAAATACTATACCTAAGGAAAAACTCAGGTTAATTATAAACTCACGATTAATAAATACTGAACAATATCTTTATGATAGATACTATTTTCAAGTGTAAAGAGTAGATAGTTGGAGGACTATGGATAAGAGTTGGATGAACAGTGTTAGGGTTTCCCGTGAATACATTGATGGAGTGAGAATGTTCATAAATTTTGTGGCTGAAAAAAAGGGCAAAGATTGTGAAATTTCATGAATTGTTGAGTAAAGCAACTGAAGAGTTGTACCCAGATGTACAAACTTTTCAAAGTTATCGTTTTTAGTAAAGTTGCTTCACCTGAAAGTATACAACAAGTGGAGCAATAAGTCATTTGACATGTTATTTGCTCTGCTGAGGGATGTATTACCTAATTGTAAATCTTTGCCGAAGTCCTATTATGAAGTAAATCAAATTCTAAGGAGCCTAGGTTTGGGTTACGTCTCGATAGATGCATGTAAGTATGATTGTTCCCTGTTTTGGAAAGAGTATGGGGACTTGGAAAGTTGTCTTCAGTGTGGAACATTAAGATGGAGAATTAATGATGGTATGGATAAGAAGATACCTCATAAAGTTTTGCGGTACTTTCCCTTAACCCCCCGATTACAACAATTATTCATGTCAAGTAAGACTGCTAAACAAATGACATGGCATGATGATAGGCCTAAAGGTGAAAGTAATACAATGGTTTATCCTTCTGATGGAGAAGCTTGGAAGAGCTTTGATGAGCTTTATCCTGAGTTCGCTAGATAACCACGTAATGTTAGACTAGCCTTAGTAACAGATGGATTCAATCCACATTGCAATTTGTCACTTTCATATAGCATGTGGCCTATTGTTCTCTTACCATACAATTTACCCCCTTGGATGTGTATGGATAAGTCATTTTTTATACTATCATTGGTTATTCCAGGTTCGAAATCAATGGATAGAGACATAGATGTGTATATGAGGCACCTAGTAGATGCGTTAAATGAGTTATGGGAAGATGGTTTTGATGTTTTTGATACTTCAAAAGGAGAAAATTTTCGAATGCATGCAGCATTAATGTGGACTATCAATGACTTTCCAGCCTATGGTACTATTTCTGGGTGGAGCACTAAAGGCTATAAGGCATGCCCTGTTTGTAACAAGCACACCTCTTCTTGTAAGTTAAGAAGTAAGATTGGTTACTTAGGCCATCGGCGTTTTCTTCCTTACGATCATCCATGGAGAAAAAGCAAGAAGTTTGATGGTAAGAGTGATCATCGGCCTACACCTAACTTACCAGATGGAGATGATGTGGTGGAACAATTATATCATGTGCAGAATATATGTTATGGAAAGCACCCTAGCAATAAGAGGAGAAAGAGATTAGAAGGAGAGTTGAATTGGAATAAAAAAAGCATTCTTTTTGATTTACCATATTGGCATAAGTTAAGATTGAGGCATAACCTTGATGTCATGCATATAGAAAAGAATATTTGTGACAATATCCTTGGTACTTTGATGAATGTTGAAGGTAAAACCAAAGATACTATCAAGGCTCGGCTTGATTTGGAAGATATGAACATTCGAAAGGAATTACACTTGAAAAGAGCAGCTGATGGAACTATTGTGGCAAAACCCCCAGCATGCTATACAATGTCTATGGATGAGAAGAAGAAGTTTTGCGAGTTTGTAAAGCAGGTGAAGTTTCCAGATGGTTACGCATCTAATATATCTAGATGTGTTAATGTTGATCAAAGGAAGATTACTGGACTTAAGTCTCATGATTGTCATATACTGTTACAAAGCATTCTTCCATTAGGCACGCGTGCCATCTTGAATAAAGATGTGACAGTTGTTTTAATAGAGTTGGGGGATTTCTTTCGTCAAATTTGTAAACGAAGTTTGAATAAGGATGACGTACAGAAAATGTGTGATGAGATAACTTTAATCCTATGCAAACTTGAAATGATATACCCACCAGCATTCTTTGATGTGATGGTACATTTGGCTATGCATTTGCCAAATGAAGCCTTACTTGGTGGACCAGTGGCATATAGATGGATGTATCCAATTGAGAGGTATTATTTAAATTTATCCTATCACTCATTAAAGTTAACTAAATAGTGTCATATCTAATTATGGTTAATCATTTGTTAAGATTCCTAGGTACACTAAAGAGATTTGTTAGAAATAAAGCACGTCCAAAAGGGTCAATTGCTGAAATGTATGTTGTTAAAGAGTGTATGACATTCTATTCAATGTATCTAAAAGGAATTGAAACTAACTTCAACGTGCCAGAGCGAATCAATGATATGGTTGAGGGTAGTGACATATTATTGTTCTTCCAATGATGCAAGCTGATTGGTGGTGCCAAAACAATTGCTCTTCCTACAAATGAGCTAGAGATTGCATATTTGTATGTGCTTATGAATTGTTATGAGATTAACCCCTTTATTGATTAAGTTTTTTCTAACCTATTGTCAAATTAAGATATGTACTAAGTAGAGATATTTCATATAACTTTGATTGAATTTTTTTCATCCATAGTGAGCACATGGATGAATTGAGGCAACAAAGTCCATTATATGTTGACAAGAGACATAAAGAACAATTTTCTTCATGGTTAAAGCATCGGGTGAGAAGAAGGTTTGTAAGTGTTCTACACTAATAATCATATATGATTCACTAATTTTCATTTGTTGTTATAGATGATGACATTAAATAACTCCTGTGAAGGAATTATCTTTGAATCTTTGTATGCATTAGGATGTGGACCTCATAGTTTGGCGCAAAAGTATACTGTATGTAATACAAATGGCATGCGATTTCACATTGAAGCCCGTGATCTGCGTAAGGCTACACAAAATAGTGGTGTTGCAGTGTTAGGAAATTATGGGGAAGATAATATTACATTTTATGAGCTTCTGACAGATATTATCACGCTTGAATATGTTAGGGGTAAAAATGTTGTGCTTTTCAATTACAAATGTTACGATCTTGCAAATTCGAATATAAGGGTCAACGATGTTGTAAAAAGCATCAATGTAACTAAGTTCTGGTACAAGGATGGCCCATTTATTTTAGCAAACCAAGCGAAACAAGTCATTTATATGGAAGATTTGATATTCAGTCTAAATTGGCGGATTATGCAAGAATGTGAAGTTAGACGTGCGTATGATATCCATTCACTTGGTAATGAAGAAGGTTCAAATGGCGTTGAGGAGTCTGATGAAGTTCCAGTGGAAGTCGAGGAATGTTCCTTAGAGTTTTTAGATTGAAATTATATTCCATATGATGTAATAAATAATGTTTTATTAAATTCTGAGCAACGTTTGAATGACGATTTGATAGACTTAGAGACAAGTAGTAGTGAGAATGAATGTGATATTATATTGGAAGAGTCCACCGACGACGATGATGAATAAATTCTTATTATGCAATTGAACCTTTTTTGTTTTATCTTTATTGTTGTATGCAAATTTAAGAGAATTTTAAAGTTAACATATATGAAATAAATGAGAGGCCACGTCATTTGCCAATCAATCGTAATTTATTATAGATTTATATTCAAGGCCAAGATAACACTTCCATTTAACCACTTGAAAACGGGTTAAGCACGTGCAATTTTTATGTTTATGCTCAACAAACACATGCTTATAATTTCACACATACACTCCCATGCTCATGGAAAAGAATTTAAGATTGCCACTTGATGTTTCTGTGTATTTATTCCTATAGCTCTTACTATTGATGAATTTAAAAGTGCGAAATACTGTTACATTTCAGGTTGGTTTGCCTGAGGGTTGAAAAGATCCTTCAGTTGTGGTGATATTTCCAGTAGAGCAATATCTGGTGGTAATTAATCTTTGTTACAGTTTACTGATACTTGATTCAGGAAGCATATAATTATGTTGTTACATAATTAGGTTTTACATCTTAAATTATTGTGATTGAGAAAATTATAATAATGTATTAGGCCTAATGCAAGAAACTTATATTGTGCCTATAGGCATTTTTTTGGTGGTAGGTGATATTGTCATTTGGTATTTAACATGATGTTCTAGTTTCTTGGTACTCATTTTCCACCTTTTATGTAGGATAATTTTCGAGCTAATAGACAACCAAGAATTGTATATAACCTTTATATCAATGAATTATCTTTCTATAAAACTTTCAAGAGATCTTTAAATGAATAGCCCTTCATCAAATCCTGAACTAGTATCATATTATCTCTAATTAGTCTTCCTACAATGAAAGCACCTTGAGTTTGATTAATAAGAGTCTTTAATGCATAATTTAGTCCACTTAAAAAAAGTGTGGAGATCACCTTATAGATTGTGTTACAAAATGAAATAGGTATGTAATATAGCATTAAGGAGGGATTCTACTTCCTACTCCTAACTTTTGTAAACCATCTCATGAAAGTCCTCTCTTTTAATCATTCCCAAAAGTGGTGGCCTCTTCTTTTGCGTTAAACTCTACCTTTAAAAGGGTTATTTAACCCTTTTATATTTTATATTAGAACTAACATGCTATCAGATAAGAGGCTGAGACCTCTTTATCTCCTATTAATACCTGTGTGTTAGGCTTAATGATATTGTTTTAGTATCAGTTTATTTTCACTTTAGGATTATCCACTTCATTCTCTTATATTTATACTGCATTTACCTTATTCTCTTAATGTATATTCAAATCATTGCTCAATGTGCTAGTATAAGGGGTTATCTAGTCTTATTAGCTCTGTATAATTACTTATGTTGAAGGTTTTTTAGCCCATTACACAAACATAAGAACATATGTTTGTATTTTGTTAATAATATGGTGGAGAATTAGAAATGCAAAGACCCAAAACATTCTATACTCAATAGCACAATAGAAATGAGTTGCATTCTTCCCATATAACTTGGTTTTCACATTTTTCAGCTCTGGATTCTTTTAGTTATTTTATCTACAAAGGGCTAATATTCGGGGATTTTAAGACTACGGTAGCTTAGAAGTACTCTCAGATCTTTAACTGAGAACTGTCCTTTTGAAAATTGTAACATAGCTTCAAACTTCTCAGTCTCTCCATCTTGAACCACACTAAAGAATATCTAACTCTTATTATTTACTTGTAAGCTTGAGGTAGTTGAAAAGGAGCTAAGCAAGTTTCTAACTGTCTAGTCTAGTGATAGGCATCTAAAGGTTTCAAAAGTTGCTTTTGCAATATTTTGCATCTTCTCATGATCAACCATATTCATGGATTCAAGAATGGAAAGCAGCCCCTCACCATATATTTTCAAAATAGAATCTGATACATTAGTTCCCTGTATAGAGCTAGAAGAACTGTTGATCCCATCCTAGGTCTCATTTAATAACTTCAAATTTTATTTGATATGTTAACAAGGTGTCCATAACTAAAATATCGCACCTTTGAACTGTTACTATCGTATTATGCTTTAAATTATAGTAGGCTTCAGCACTCACCACATTTTTCTACCCAGCACACTTGTGTGTTAAAGGAATTCAGTTAGTTAATTATGATCTTGTTCGATCTCTCCCATAGCTACCACTAGGTAGTTTGTTGATATAAACAAATCCATTGAAGCATATTAGGTAAAGATAATGGATTCCAGGGCTTTGGGCCATATGAAGTAAATCACACGTTAGTATAGAATTCACGTACAATATACGAGACACACAAGAAAGGGGTTGAATTGTGTATTCTTTTCGTAAATACAAAAACTTTAATATATCTTGTTAAAAACTTTTCCAACTGTTAAAAGAATACAATAAAAGTTATATAAAAATAGTTACGTAGTTAAATCGCAAATAACTTCTATATACTTGTCTAAAAACAAAATAGAATAAAGTGAAAGGTTAGAAGATAGACGCTACGATTTTTTTTTGGTTCACCCCAAACCATGGGCTACATCCAGTCCTCAGACAACAAACAATATACACATGCATATATAAAATACACATATGAAAAAATGTAGTCGTTTGTAGTTGTTACTATCTTCTTTTCTTGTCTCTATTCTCCCCATATGCTATCTTCTTTCTACTTCTGCTCTTCTCTTTTTTCTTCTGCTCTTCTGCTCTTTCTTCTACTTCTGCTCTTCTCTCTTCTTCTTATGCTCTTCTCCTCTTTCTTCTGCTTTTCTCTTCTTTCTTCTGCTCTTCTCTTCTTTCTTCTGCTTTTCTCCCCCTATTTGTTATTAATCAAAATTTTTTTTATCAAAGATGCTTCATGATTTCAGAAAACATGCGTTACATATCAGTTCAGATCAACTTAAGGTCTTCTTCAATTGAAACTCGTAGATAGGCCACTTCCTTATGTAGATCGCCCACTGAGTCACTCAAATTATCAACCTTAGTATGGATTTCTTCAATCTCCTTAACTAAGGCTTCCTGACTCCATTGCTGGGAGTGACTAACGTCTTCCATACCAGTAATAAGAACTTGTTAAGGTGTACTTGATGGATAGAAGTTTGTCGCAACAATTGTTTCTGAAGGTAAGACATCTAATTCAATGATTTTGATAACAGGAGGTTTGAAAAATTGTTTTCCTTCAGGGAGATCAAGGTCATCAGGTCTAGGTAGTTTTGGAATTAGTTTTCTAAGAAAGTGAAGGACATCTTTAATTGAAGATATAATACTCAAAGGTTTAAAGTACAAGATTAGATGCACAAGAGTCTCTAAGTTGAAACTAATATCTTCAACTCTGATAGTTCTGTATTGTCCTTTTGTCACTATTCCAACTACCTGAAAAGTTACATCTGTGGTGAAGCATCCACAATGACTTCCTGATGATTTTAAAATGTGATGTGAAACATAGATTCCTCTTCATTGATCTACATTGCATGCCTCATCTATGTTTCTCATAGCTGCTTGTATCTAATCTTCTATAAGATCATCTGTATTTCCTTCAGGGTACAACTTCTATTTCCCTTTGTCTTCATTGCGTACAATGTTTGAAGTCTCGGTTGTATATATGGTACAATCTTGATTAATTTTCTTTTTGTGACTGGGTAAATAGTATATCGATACTTAGACATCTTCTATAGATAAGGTTCTGACATTTCATCTCTCAGAATAGTATACAATCTTCTTTCTTCATGATTTAGAAGATGTATTGATCGATTATTGATAAGTATTGGTTTAACTTATAACTTGACTAACTTTTTCACAGGTTCTCTTATAATAATTGTGCTTCTGCTTCTAGCAGGTACCATTTCTTCAATCACCTTCATTCTTAAATCCTCTTTTCTGATAGGTTGAGAAGGACTATGAGATACTAATCTGTGTTTAACTGAATTTTCCTTCTGTTGAGCATCAGTTAAAGGAATCTTTTTCTGACTGGTCTTCAGCTTCTTACTTTCTTCTACCAGTCTAGAAGGAGGTTATGGTTGAGGTTTCTTCCTTTCAAACACTAACTTCCTCTTAATTTCTGTTTCTTTAGTTGACTTTGCTAGCTGTTCTTGCAAAATTGAGACCAAAGATCTAGTAGCCTGTGGTGCTTTCTCTATCTTTGCAGAGTCTTCTCCAAGAGTTAATCCTTTCCCTTTCTTCTGTTCTTGTTGATGCAAAGTTAATAACCTTGGTGATCTTCTTGATTTTTTGACTTTCTTAGAATCAAGTGTCTACCCCTTTCTTTTCAACGACACTTATTTTTCAGATAGTTTCACCTAGCTTTCTTCTCTTTGTGAAATCGTATTAGCTTTAATTGATACCTCTCATGATTTATTCTTCTTTTCTTTTATAGACATTCTTCTTATGGATTAAGGTTTCTTCTTCCTTGTGGGTGTAAAATTTTCACTCAAGTTGTGTCTGACAATACGCTCCTCCTTAGTCCTTGCTTTTTCCATAGAAACTATTTCCTCCTTTTCTTGAGACTTCAAACCCATTCTACAGATAGTTGACGCATTAATGATGCTTTTTATATTCATTTTCATTCTGTTTCCTCTGTCAAGAAGAATTCCAAAATCTCTAAAGATTCTTGTTAGCAACATAGCATATGGTAAGGCATTAGAATCTCTCTTCGTCTTCATCGTATACTTTAAAATTAAGTGTGGAAGATTTATAGACTGATGATTGAGTAGATGGAACAGGCATTGTTCATCATCATCGTCACAACATTCTTCGAACCTATTTTTAGTAGAATACAATGAAAAAGTGCCGCATGTAGAACCCTAGCCTTCGGAACAAGATTTAACACCTTCTTGTCCCTTGGGTCACTAAATCCATAGAGTTGTCGATTGATATGTGCTTTCTCTACAGTGCTTTCTCTACACTGCTTTCAGTCATCCATCTTGTGTTATGAGATACCTCTGCTCCAACACATGGACATCCACTAACTTTCTCGATTAACTCTAGTGTCACAATAACCGACAATCTATCCACCGTTGATACCAAAGTATCGTCTACTACTTTTACATTCTTCCAAAACTCATATACTTTATTCAGGTAGAATGTTTCAGGAACCTAAAGAAGTTTTTCCATCCCGCTGCATCAATTTCTGGTTCAATATCTATCTGGTTCTTATAATAGACTTTTTGGAGGGTCTGAGAACTAAAGACCAAACTTTACACCTAGTAAATTGGTTCAGCTCTTCTTGGCTAAAATCCAAGCTTCATCCTGAAGAGCTTCATCAATTTTCTTAGGCTCTATTTTAGAAATAAAACCTACATTTGCTTCTCTTCTGAATTTAGACCTATTTCTCATATCGTCTGAAGTTTCTCCTATAATCAAATTTTCTGGGTGAGAAGATTTATATTTTCAGTCCTTTTTTAGACTAAAATTTAAAATTTTCAGGAAGATTTTCTACTTTATTTAAAGGAACATCTGATGGTGACATATCTTCATTATCAACCAAAGGTACTGATATGGTTTCATTATCAGTATCATTACTTCTATCTGGTTGAGAGCTATCGTCAAACTTGACATGAATAGATTCTTCAACATATTTGGAAGCAAGATTATAAACCCTATAAGCTTTAGAAGATAATGAATATCCTATAAAAATTCCTAAATAGGCCTTAGAATCAAAATTATCCAAAGTTTCTTTTGTATTCAATATAGTTCACTTGCAACCAAATGGATGGAAGTAAGATATATTAGGCTTTCTTCCATTCCATAACTTATATGGAGTTTTATTCAACTATGGTCGCAAAAGTATTCTTTTTAAATATAACAAGCTATATTTACAGCTTCTGCCCATAAATATTTAGGAAGATTCATTTCACAAAGCATTATTCTTTCCATTTCTTGAATCGTCCTGTTTTTTTTTCTACAACTCCATTCTGTTGTGGAGTTCTAGGAGTAGAGAAATCATGGAAAATTCCATTCTCTTCACAAAATATTATGAATTTTTCATTTTCGAATTCTCCACCATGATCACTTCTAATTCCAGCAACAAAAATTCCTTTTTCATTTTGTAACTTTTTGGAAAGAACTTTAAAACATTTAAAAGATTCATCCTTATGTGACAAAAAT
>JAOTJB010315173.1:0-15266 GCA_027123815.1 Erythroxylum minutifolium | reverse complement strand
TATTAATATCCCTTTTATTGAAAATCTTTCACATATGTTAAAGTATGCTAAGTTTATAAATTAAAGTTTGCTAAGTTTTTAAGGTTCTTCTTTCTAACAAGAAGAGAATCAAAGGAGTTATCAATGGTTACTTTAAGTGAGAAGTACTCTGTCATCTTACAAAACAAATTACCTTAGAAATTAAGGATCTAAGGAGTTCTATCATCCCTTATAATATTATTAGTTTGTATCAATTAAAACCGCATTAGCAAACTTAAGGGTTAGTATTAACGTGATTCTATATGACAAGTTTAAGAGATTAGGAACGGGTAAATGATATTATGCCAATCTCTACTCTACAGATCTCATAAGCAACTACATGTATCAAACTATAAGATAGTGTCAGTGAATATCAAGTTTAGCTCCCATAGGGACTATAAGTACTAGTAATAATCTCTTTTCTATTTTCTAATCAACAATTAGGATGATGATTTAATTAAAACTAAACAAAATTGAAATTCAACAAAATAATAACTAGAATATAGATAACACTAAGACTAGTAAATATCAAATAATTAGTACCTAGGTAATGAATCCGCCTAAGATTTCTTAAGTATTAATCATTTATCATGCAATTAAATTATTGATCATTAGACTGTGAAAATTCCTATCATATGTTAATATCTTTCTTAAGATTATTAACTAATCATCTATTGATTAACTAAAACCTCTTTCTAGTTAAAACCCTTAAAAATTCATTAATTGATTCTTTAATTTTACTATTAGGTTTCACCCTAATCTAGAGGATTTATGTCGACCTATCTTTAGGTTTGCATAAAAATCTTTCCAATTATGGTAGATCTATTTATTAAAAAATATTTCTCAATCTCAATCATATGATATCAAACGTTGAACTAATATCTTATACATATTAATTCAAGACATAAAACATATAATTAAATCACAATAAATCAATCAATCAAATTGCATCAAATAAATAGTCAAATCATAAGGTTCATCTCAAATTAGGGTTCATCATACCTAGGCACTAAACAAACTTATTACATAAACATAGAAAACAAACAAATGTCAAAAGTTTAGAAGAATAATTAAAAATAAAAGTATCTATAATATATATATATATAATTATTTTATTTGGAATCTCATTTTTTTCATTTTAAAGAACTGTGTAGTTGTACGATAACAAGTACCAGTAGTCAGTCGACCTGATCTACGAATCTATTCTAACTATCAATAAATTCCTAAAATTTTAGGTAGGATGGGACCAAAGCGATTACTCTACTTCTTGTATTTAAAGTTATTTGTGTATCCACTCCATTGATGCTATTGTTTCGTACCATTAAGGAATAAGATTTGGGGAAAATATAGCACGAGATTTTGAGTCTTTAGGCTAACGTGGGATCCGCTCAAGGCCCTACTAGTTTAGGTAAACATCTAATGCAATCACCTATCGGAACGGTAATTTTTAGAGTAGAAACTAATATTAGAAAGTAAAAATTAGATATCAAAGTAGGTTTTTGATTACCTTCCTAGCGTATGTATAAGGTCGAATCCATTCGATTTCTAATTTTCCTTTCAAAATGAACTAAACTACTTCCTTTTTTGCCTTTCATTTCAATTTTATGCCTATTGGTGTTCCAAAAGTCCCTTTTCAAAATCCTAAGGAAGACGATTCCATTTAGATCTCATAGTTCCTATGGGGTGGAGAGACGATGGGGTCGGTCCATAGATTTTCCTTCCTTTTATCACATTTCGTTAAAGGGTTGAAGGATAACGATTTATATAATTAGTTTATTTATATAATTTTGATTTATATAATACAAATACTTAATTTATAGTTATAGTTTATTTAATTTAACTAAGCAATTAGGGATGAGTTGATAATTACTTCCAATTCGCCTCGACTAATCTAGTATCTTCTCCTCATTCATAGGAGTGAACCCATGTTTTTGCTTTATGAATATGATAAGAATACCCCTAAATTCAAAGCCCCCTTTTTACTATAAGAATAAGAAATCTTTCTCGATCAATCCCTTTACTCCTCATTCTTTAAGAATCATAAAGATTTTTTTTTCAAGTTTGAATTTGTTCTCAAAGTACTAATATCCATCGTCGTGGCAATAGGTGTGTGATTTGGCAGTACACCAATTTGCCCACTATTAGTGGGCTACTGAGGAACAATAGGAGATTCAATCTCATAGAGTTCAATTCTCGTTCTCAACCCATAAGCAATATGAACTTGAAGTTCCTTCGCAACTCCCGGTTCAACCAATTATACGCTTCAATATAATTTTCAGGAGTAAGCGTTATAGCTTGTTTCCAATATTCAATAGCTTGATCAAAGCAAGGCTCCACAAGTTCAGAGTCACCTTGCCGAATGGCTTGTTCTCCTTAGTCGAAATAGGAATACACAAGTAATTTCCTTTCCTTAGAACTGTACTTGAGGGTTTCCTACCTCACACGGCTCTACAGTTAATTGCCCCATTTTTTCTAGAATTAACCAAAAGAGGCTAATTATATAAGATAGAAAAAGAGGAAAAAATTGAAGATTTCATATAGTACTTTTTTTTTAATCAAAAAATCAAATATGATTTTTTTGTACCCTTCGCTTAATGAGAAAATGACTTAGATGCTTTTAGCAGTTATCCGCTCCATACTTGGCTACCTAGCGTTTATTGTGGGCACAAAAACTGGCACAATAGAGGTGCGTCCTTCCCAACCAAAACTCTCGATTGATAAGACATGATGTTTTTCTAGACCATTTGTATCTATATGCATTAGGATCCCAATTCATGGACCTCTTGGTTTGAGAAATAAAAATAAGATGATCGAACCATTTCTTCTGAATTTGTTTCAAATTCGATAAATGTTGTTTAATTGTATATTTCATTATGGTTATATGATTTAGAGTATCGTTTCCTATTTGATGGTAGAATTAGTAGAGGGGCCAAGAGGCGGTAGTTTACCCTATGGCAGATGTCAGTGGTTGACCGTTTGAGAATCCAACAATTATTCCAATAATTACATATCGTATTTGACCTATGAACAAATATGCAAGCATACGTTTCATGCTTATTTGAGTATTGAATTTGAATATCAGAATAGCAGATCTAGTTAGGATTTAATAGGTTAGTTCCACTTACTTTTTCTTTTATTGAGGGAACAAGCTACCTACTCTTAACAGTCAAAAAAGATTTTTTGGCAGAATAGTCACATTATTTAGAATATCTTGACTCTCAATAGTTACGTACAAGTTTATAAAACATAGAAAAGAAGGATGTGCATGACATGTACGTGTGGGATGAACCAAATCCTTATTAAAATTTATTTTTCCATTAGAGGGGGCTCGTACATCCTGTCCAAGACTTGGAATTTTTTTTAATAGGACTTCATAAGTTTCAATCTGAGTAATAATTTGGATTGGTAATTATTACAATTATCAATTTATTACAATTTCCAATAAGGATTCCTTTCTTATAGATATATTTGGAAATTGTAATATCTCTTTTTCCTCAAATTGAATCCCCCTAAAACTTCAATAGATAATTGTTCTTTATTCCTAAAGTAATCTTCGCATTTTTTTCCTTCCTAGGTTTAAAATTATGTCTTAAACTCTATTTCCTTTAACTCTAATGCTAATTGTTCCTCTCACTGTTTATCTTCACAATTGCCTTTTACAATGCAAAATTAGGTTTTTGGAATATAAATAGTTAGTCACATGATCATATGAGTGATTATGTACCTAAATACACTACAGAATCATGAATATACATGTTCCCAGGAGCTTACATGAGCATGTGAAACAAATGTATACGTAACTAACATTGGCATGTATCTTAACATAGGTAAAACAACATCTTTAAAGCTCTTCATTTCATAGTGATATATAGGATCCGTTCAAAAATCATGCATGTTATTTACATAGGCATATGCTTCATCACATGGGTGTGTCTTTCTAAAATATCTCCAATTCTTCTATTATCTATATTGAATATTTACTCAAATTCTTCTCCTTTAGATCCATGAAGGTAATTGAGACCTAAAAACAAACTAGAAATATAATAAGTACCAAAAAAAACATAAAACTCATATATAATAAGCCAAACATATTAAATATGGGAATAAAAACATAGTTTATTAAACATTTATCAAACATCCCCACATTTAAGTTTTTACTTGTCCTTAAGCAAATCATAATACAAATCATTAGACTTATAAACATCCATCCCTTATTAACCTTAACCTGACAATCTGTACCATAAATTATCATATCTTATTAACCAAATCAACATACAACTAGACTCAAGTTATCCTAGGACAAACTTTTATAAGTCAATATTAATAACTATCACATTGATAATCTTTTGGAAATTAAAAGCACAAATTCCACACCATCACAAAGGATTCACTCAATTCACTTGAAGAGTTTGGGGTGAAAAATATAACAAACTCTCAACTCATTAGATAGGAGGATTATTAACCATAAGCTTGCAATAAAAATCATATCTCAACCACTAATAAGTAAACTAGAAACAAATATCAAAAGTTCTTTTAAATAAAGTGTAATGAGACTTAGGTAAAGGTATGGAAGGAATAATTAAAAGGGTAATAATATTGAAGAAAATTCATATAAAAAGATTAAATAAAACTTGGTTCTTCATAGCATATGTCCTTCAAATAATATTTTCATTGGTACAATAATAATTCTTCTCATTCTCTAATAAATATATATCTTTTCTTTTCTTTTTTTCAATATGCTCCCAAAAAATAATTTTCAACTTTTAAACTTCTTTGAGCAACTTTCGAGAGAATAAAAAATTGTAGCAATGAAGCACTTAAGAAGAAGCAAATTTAACAATCACCATATACTAACACTTATAGGCATATCAGATTTTTTCTTCAAAAGTCTTTAATATAACCCAAGTTTTAAGCAATCAAGTAAATGCAAATCCAAAAACAATGAAAGGGTTTTAAGAAAATAGAATAAAGGTGATCAATATGGTTATAATCAATCAAAATGCTAAGTCTCTAAATTGGTTACTCTTAGGGATAAAATAGGTTAGATAGTAATCAAAGAAATTATACTAAAACAAAAGGTTAAATCTAAGTGCGTTTATGGTTTTAATGACTTTACTTTTAAAAGAATGGTCTCAATATGAATAATGAAAGAAAGTTATAGAATCATCCAACTATGCACGATAACACACATAAGAAAATATAGAGCATAAAACAATGGTACATTTGCTCTTAGGCTTAAATGCTTATAATTAGACCTTATGTGTGTTAATAATATACAATTTTTATTGACATTAACTATCTCAATTAGTAACATACCACTCTCATAGCACATATGCTTGAACATATCCACAGATAGTCGAGAATATACTATATGGAAATAGTATGTTAGAACAATCACATTAACTAAAAGGCATCACATATATCACAAGCATTTCAAATGATCAATTCTTCCTATTTCATTCACAAACATCAAACTTACTTTGTATCATTAAAATTCATAATCCATGTATATACATTACATAACATTTGAGAGTTCAATACTCTATACAAAATGTTCAACATGAAATAGGGCGCTAGCTGAAAACATTCTAAACTAGACTTCTCAGATATTAGCTGACCAGACCTTTGAGCCATTCTTATCCCTAAAATGCAAGTACCAGACTTCTACTATATAATCTCAGTAGCTAAAACTTCTTTGAACCTAAAAATCAACATTCACAATTTTGATGAATTTGTGAACTCAGTGAGTGAACCATCATTGATGTGTTCACTCAAGTCAGAATACCAAAATAAATTAGATAACTCAATTCAGCAAGTATATTACAAAATCCAGTATCGAATACCACATCACATTTTATCATATTTCAATTAGTACTGTATATCAATATTGTGTATCACTATTTCAGAATAATTCAATAAATCGTCACAATCATTCATATGATACATGTATAATTGTATATGCAAATGCACATGTGATTTCTTTCTTATTTTGCTTTGTTATGACTAAGTGCCTATCTACTCAATTTACTATCTCGTATCCATTGTGGATACCAGGCTCATTTCATATACTATCCCATATGCATTGTGGATACTGAGCTCATTGTTATCTAAGCTTGTGACTCTCTGTGCATAATCCTAAGCTTAAATCTTTTTTTCACACATTCGCTACTCCGGTTATAACTCCTTTATCTGATCATGCATTTCAATGTAATGAGATGCATCAATTCACATATTATGCTTTCAGTACTTTTCATTCAATGTGCTCATGTCATATATCAAATTCTTCGGATCTAAGTTCAGCATTCATCATTTAATTGTCCATACATTCCACTTTACACATACAATTCAATAGAAGCATATATAATTAAGTTTACACATGTAGGTTAACTCACAGTACGCTCTAGAAAAACTATTGTCTTGATGATCTGGTAATGTCTGGATGTTGGCGATCAACTTGTGCGTCTATAGTCAAACAATACACACATAGTTAACAATCACTAATTTGTTCAATCATATAAATATACAATCATACACATGTATATGAGTCATGTTCAATACATGCTCAATTAACCTTTCAGGGTACGTATTCTTAATCATAAATCTTAACTGTTTAATTATTATAGCTTATATATTACCACTTTGCATTTAGGTTTATATCTTCAGTAAGTTTGATTACTCTAAATTCATCAATCATACATTCATCAACCTTGTCTAGCAATATACATTCACACAATTTCCCAATTCTCATTCATTCATACCTGATACAACTTACTCATATCCTTTGAATCATATTTGCATTCATAAGAACACCTTTATTCCTTTAGCAACTCAAAATTTTCAGATTTAAATACATTGATATCAAGACAATCCATTCATTAAGTAATGACATCAATTAACAACCTAAACTTATCAAACCCTTAACCAATTAATTAAGTAACAATCTAAGTTTATTTCAAGCCAGAATCAAGTCCAAATACACCAATGTAGAATGACTTATCCTCATTTAGTTCAACAAATTCACAAAATCGAAATTATCATTTCAAAGGTTTGGCCACGATCGTGGTATGAGTGCCCCGATCGTGCACTATCCAATTTCCCTTGATTCTCCATTAATTTCATCTACTTAGGATCATCATTAACACTTTAAAATTTCCAAAATTCATACTCTCAAAAGCTACTTCAATTGATGTTAATATAGTTTCCATCTTGGTTACTTTAAAGCTTACAAAACTCTTCTCAATTGATTCATTATCATTCACTTAATCCCATCATACATGTAATCCTAACTTTTCCAAATTCAAAAACACTTCAATAGCACCTATCTTTAGCATAAATTCACCTTCATTTATCCTTCAAATCTCAACCTAATTCATCCATATAACAACCTATAACTTGTTGTTTTCATGCATAAAACACAAAACAGAAAGTAACCAATTCATCCATCATATTCCATCACAACTTCATCATCAATCAATATGTAGTTCATCCCAATTCATTCATCATAAAATTTATATTACAACATGCCACAAAGATCAGAATTTCACTTACTTGTTTAGCTTAAATACCACCTCAATTATCAAGCTATCCTAGCCCTCTAAGCTTGCAAGCACAATTCCAAAAACAAAGTGGGGGTTGAATGATTTTAGTAACAAGAAGACAACAGAATATTTTAGTGGCAAAGTATAGAATTTAGACAAAAACTCAAGGTTTTGAGGTTGTGTATATATGTTGGTAATGAGAGAAGGAAGAAGAAAATAACATGTAGCAAAAATAAGAGCAAACATAGCCATCCCTATGTGTGGGTCATGGTATATAGGTGTGTGGTAAGGGTTGAGACACTTGTAAAATAAAGGATCATGCTATATGTTCTCTTCTTAAACTACCAAATGTCACTTAAATACTTAGTCCACTTATCACTTAGTTTCTTAAGTCAATTGTCACCCAATTGTGTAAGCCATTTGTCACTCAATTCCACTGCCACGTGTCACTATTTCATAGGCGTAGTCAACCTAATTTCTCACATGTTAACTTGTCTTGTCATTTAATATTTTTCCTAGACTAAATGTACATTTTAATTCATCACTCTTCCAATTGTAACAATTAATTCCAAATTACTTATTGTAATCCATCAAACTAAAATTCAAGACATAAACAATACACAATCATATCATAACCATTTTAAACCTTTCATACCTCCGGAATATGTTAATTGAGTGCACATACAATCTTTGCAATGTTTTCTAATCAACATTCATGTGTGTATATATGCTCATGTTATGCATGTGAATGAAATAAACCTCATTAATTCTAAAATGATATGACTCAAAAGTCTAACATTCTAACCCTCATTAAGTTTTGGAAATTGGCTATTACTTTGATAGTCAGATTTATCATCCCTTTCTGCCCCCGCTCTTGTCCTACAAGTCCAATGCCGAGTCACCAACTCTCTAAGACTTTAAGTTCTGTGAAGTCTTACTCTGTGAATCTTTAGCCTAGGCAATTTGCAACACTTAACATTATAGATTACTTTTTCTTCATTTATGTGAAGGATAAGAAGTTATACAAATTTAGTTTTCAAGTGGTTGGCAGAGGCGGCTAGCTATGGCCATGCATTAGGTTATGGTTGATTAAAATTTAGGTGATAATTTATATAATGTGGCTTTGTTCTTCATGTTTGACATAAGCACTTTCATGGGGGAAAAATCTTTAAGGTAAATGAATTTTTGAAGATTTTGATATACGGATACTTCATATGTTGGAACAAGACATTAGGTTACAGTTGTAATGTAATAGAGTTTTCCCTTTAAATAAGGTTATAAAAGGTCATAAAATAAAGTTAGGTTCATTTGATTTTGTTATATAAATTTCTAAGGTTATTTAATTGAGTTGACAAACTTTTATATCAGAAACCTTTTAATGCCTATAACGTGTTTACTATTATTGGAATAAGAAAATCAGATTTGATTTATGAGAGACAAAGTTTAGGTGATTCATACAAGTTAAAAGGAGACACTTTGATATTCCAGTGAAAAGATGTGAGAAGATTGTACTTAGAGCATGTAAAAGTAAAAAAAAGAAGGCTCAAGAAGAATTGTGGGGAGGTGATCATGAATGATATGATGCTGCTAAAAATTAGCGACGACATGACCCTCAATAGAAAATTTTGAGTATAAAGGTAAATGATCTCACATAGAGAGGTTTTTTTTCTTTCTTATAGGTTTTTTAAACATTTGTTTTGAGTCTTATCTCTTGTATTTAGCCTAAATATTTAATATGTAGTACTTCCCTTTTAGTTATTTAGCCTAAATATTTTCTTATATTGACTTATTTGATTTATTTATTTACCTGTTTCCTTCCTTATTTGTGTATTTATTTACTTATTTTGGCTTTTATTTTATTCTTTACCTTACTCTATATTTATTGTATTACTTATTTATTTATTTTATCTTAAATTCACCAAATTCACCCCCCCCTTGGGTGCTGTTAGGGAATAACAGATGGTACAATAGTTGGTCAATATGGCTAGTATTCCAAATGAAATCTTATAGAAAAAATTATAATGATATAATTAAGAGCATCTTCATTATCCTTTAACCAAAGGGGTCAAAGTACTAGTAAAGCCCCCCTTTTTTAATAGAAATGACTATCTTTATTAGAAAATAATAATGGAAAATTTCTTAATATTTGAAAATGTCAATCTATAGGAAATTGTCTCAAGTGGTCTGTACATTCCTACTAAAACTATAAATGATAGAAAAGTTCCTAAGTTGAAAGAGGAATGGTATCCTCAAGATAAAAGATTAATCTCTTTGAATAACAAAGCCATCCATATTTTGTTTTGTGGATTAAGAAGAAATGAATTCAATAGAGTCTATAGGTATGAAACGACTTACAAAATTTATCATACTTTAGAAGTTACTCCTAAAGGAATAAACTAGGTTGAGGAAAGCCAAGTTAGCATACTAACTCACCAGTATGAATTATTTCAAATGAAACATGATGAAATCATTTCTAGTATTTATATTAGATTTATTGATATTATTAATGCTCTTAAGGGTCTTAAAAACACCTACATTAAAATTAAAATGGTAAGGAAATTGCTTATGTTACTGCCAAAAACATATGAAGGTAAAGTCATGACATAAAAGAAGCTAAGGATTTAACAACTCTGCAATTATTGGAGCTCATTGAATCTTTGTTTATATGTGAAATGAGGTTCTAAGAGATGTAAGAAGAAATGAAGCGTTTAAAAAGCCATAAAGGAAGAATCAAGTGAAGAGGAAGAGAAATCATCTAGTGAAGGTGATGAAGAAAAAACTGCTTTAATCACTAGAAAATTCAAGAACTTATTGAAGAAGAACTGCTGAAAGAGAAAGGACTATAAACATGGTTAGATAGATTTAAAACATAAATCAAATACATTATTTGTTTTGAATGTACAAAAATAGGACATATGAATCTTAGTGTCCTCTTCTTAAAGAAAATGAAAAAATATGAAAGAAATGACAAGAAAGAGAAGAAGGAAAAGGCAAACAGAAGGCACTCAAAGCTTTCATTAGGGATGACATAAGGGACTTTGAAAGTGGACATTTAGAAGGAGAAGTATCATAGATATGCTTTATGGAAAAAGATAATGGTGATGTACTCTCTAAATCTAAAATCATGTGAAAATAATATTAATATTGATTTGACATATGATGCACTTATTGAGAGTCTTAAAATTATGAGCATGAAAAAAGAAAAAGCTACTTCCAAACTCAGAGACGTTTAAAAGAATCTAGATGCATGCATGATCATAAATAAAAAGATAAAGAGTAAATTTCATAACATTAAAACTTCTAAAGTAAATTTCATAACATTGAAGCTTCTAAAGGTGTAGTCATAGTGGATAATCATGATTTAGACACTTTAAAGCATGGGAATGAAGAATTGAAAAAGGAAGTTGGTTCTCTTAAGGACTTATTGTTCAAGTTCACAAAAAGTGAGAAATTAGAAGACATGTTAGGAGCTCAAAAGAGTTCTGATAATAGGTAAATTAGATATAACGATGGGAATGCTTCCAACACTGAAATCTTTTTTGTCAAAAGAATTTTTATAGTGAAGACTTAATGCCTAGGATGACAAATAAATATGGAGCATCTACATCTAAGCACATGTGCAACATATCCATTAGGGCTCATGTTAATAGCAAACCATATGATGTTATATATTATTCAAAATCTAAACCTAGAATTCAACATCCTTAAGGAAAGAATATGCACAACTTCTACACAAAAACATATGATAGGATGAAATCTCACTCATACCATATCAGGCCTTACATTAAGCATAATTATATTACACATGTTCACACTCCACACAAGCATAATTACAATGAAAGAAACATGTCTCAAACATACGATTATGATAGCACTTTTCATTATCCAATGAGAGCATTCAAATTGCTTATACAAAGAAGAAGTTTTCATAACTCATATGCACATAGAAGAATAAGGAATGCATTCATGCACCATCGTTATAATGGTAATCTTCATATTATTGAATTATATGACATGATATGTTACTTTTATGTTAAATATGGGCATATTGACAAATTCTACTTTTCAAAAAATAGGATAATGAATAAACCCTCAAGCAAGTAGGTAAAAAAGAAGGAGACTAAAAACCAAGGACCTGAGGTCATTTAGGTGCTTAAAACACATTAATTGGGTTATTTTGTAGGTCCTTAAGAAAAAGAGCAACAAATGGTGCATAAATAGTAGACGCTCAAGGCATATAATCAGTGATGCATCCTAATTCTTAATTATTAGAGACAAAGATGGAGGATTCATCACATCTGGAGATAATCCTAATGGTTAGATAATGGACATCTGTAAAGTTGGTAAGGAAGTTCACACAATGATTGAAAATGTACTTTTAGTTTATTGATTAAAGCATAACTTGTCAAATATGAGCTAACTATATGACAAAGGTTACAAAGTATGCTCTAAACGGAGACATGTATTGTATCTAAAGTAATTGACAATAGTTTTACATTTTTGAGAAAAAGATAAAGAAACCTATATATAATTGATCTTGGTAATTTTTATAACTAAGATATGAAGTGCGTAATGTCTATTAGTTAAGATACATAGATTCGGAATAGAAGACATGGACATGCAAACATAGACCTCATCTCAAACCTTAACTCCAAATAACTTGTAAATGGGTTCCTGGAGGTCAAATTTGAGAAAGAAAAGACTTATGGAGATTGCCAAATGGGAAAACAAACCAAAAGCTCATTTAAGAGCAAAAAGTCTATAACTTTCACTTGAATTTTATAATTACTTTATATGGATTGGATTAGATCAATTGGGGTTACTAATGTAGGTGTTAATTTTATGTTTTTGACATAGTTGATGATTTTAGTAGATTTACTTGGGGTCATTCACAAATTTTCTTCACCAAGAATCCCTCATCAAAATGAAGTTATAAAAGGAAAAATAGTACTTTACAAGAAATGGATGGGACCATAATCAATGAGTATGATCTTTCTAAATATTTTTGGGCAAAGGTTGTCACCATCACTTATCACATCTTAAATAGATTCTATATAAGATCAACTTTAGATAAAACTACCTATGAAATTTGAAATGCAAAGAAGATAAAAGTCAATTAATTTAAAGTTTTCGATTGTAAGTGCTATGTCTTAAACACAAAAAACATCTTAGTAAAGTTTGATTCCAAAGCGAGTGGGAGAATTTTTCTTAGCTATTCCTTAACTAGCAAAGCTTACATCTATGCATGTTGTCTTTAATGAATCTGAATCGCTTGTTTTTAAGAAAAGTTTTGAAGATGATAATATAGGTATACCCAAAGAACTAGAGGCATTAACTCTTGAAGAAAATAAAAGTGATCACTAATAAATCATTCATATTGTTAAACCAAGTAAGGGAAACAACAAAGATGAGGAACTCCCAAGATATTGGAAACCATCCTTCGAATCAAATTTTATGTGAAATTTAACATGAGGTAATAACTAGATCTCATCTTAAAGATTTATCTTACCTTACATTCATTTCTAAAGTTGAATATAAGACAATAAAAGGAGCCCTTAATGATTTTTTGTTTTTGCAATGAATAAGGAATTGAACTAACTTGAGAGAAGAAAGGTTTAGACTTTAGTACCTCGATATAGTGATCACTAAATCATAGGTACCAAGTGGGTCTTTAAAAATAAGTTAAATGAATTAGATACTCTTATGAGAAATAAAGATAGATTGATTACAAAATGGTTCAATCAAAAGGAGGGCATAGACATCAAAGAACGTTTTGCTGAAGTGGCTATGCTAGAAGCTATCAGGCTCTTGCTTGCATTTACATCCTACATAAATTTCTAATTGTTTTAAATGGATGTTAAAAGTGCTTTTTAAAATGATTTCATTCAAAAAGAAGTTTGTGATGATTAGCATCCTTGTTTTGAAAAACACGATGTATTAAACCATGTTTACGAACTTTCTAAAGCTTTATATGGTTTAAAAAAAACCCCTAGGGTATGGTATAATAAGATAAGTGTATCGCTTTTAGAAAATGGATTCTCTAAAGGCAAGGTTGACACTACACTTTTAATTAAAATACATAAGCAAGATATTATAATTGTTCTAATTTATATTGATGATATTTATTTTGTTGCTCCTAATGCGAATATGTGCAAAGAATTTTCCAAATATATGAGTAGGAGATAAGCATAGTGGGAGAAAACTTCTTTCTTTGGTTCCAAATCAAGAAAATGAAGGAAGGTAGTTTTATCAATCATGAAAAGTACCAATGAACTACTCAAATGCTTTGGAATGGATCAAGCCAAACCATTAAGGACACCTATGAGCATTATGATAAAATTGAATAAAGATGAAGCAGGTAAGTTGGTGGATGTGAAGCTCTATCAAGGTATGATTGGTAGCTTACTTTATTTTAATACAAGTAACCCATCATATTAGTGTTTACCTTTGTTCTAGATTTCAATTAAGCCCAACAAAATCATATTTATTAGTCGTTAAGTACACTATAAGAAAATCATAAATTAGCGTCAGAAATTTACCGACGGAGTACAAATGACCATCGGTACATACGTTGTTAAAGTTTATATATAGCGACTGGAAACAATTGTTGTCGGTAAAAGTGGAGGAAAGGAATTTTGCGTAAAATCTCCCATGACATATAGTGACAATGTAACCATTACCGTTGGTAAAAATTGCGGAAATGCTTTCCGCAATTAAATAGCTTCAGACATTTACCGACGGCAACTGTTCCGTTGGTGAGCTTCGATCATCGTCTGCTAGTTACCGACGAAATAGCATCCGTCGTTAAATTGATATCAAGTGTACCGACGGACAATTTGTTCTGTCACAAAATGAAGCGACAATAGGTCTCGGTTAAATATTTGATGAATTTAAATACCGACAGAATTTTGTTTCCGTCGGTAAATGTCGACTGATTAATAAATAAAACGACGTCGTTTGGTTTAAAACTAAATGACGTCGTTTGAATCTTCGTCTTAAACTCGACAGATGCCCCTCTTATTTTCTTCTTCTTCTCTCCTCCGTCAGTGTCGTCTGGTTTTGGGCGATTTTCCTTGCTTCCACTGTCGATTTCTGAGCATTTTCTGGCCCATCATGCATCATTTTCTGGTAAGCTCTCTATTAGGTGTATTTTTTCTCCAAAAAACGCAACTTTTATATATAAACCATGGTGTTTTGGGTGGTCAGTTTTTATGTGATTATTGTTGTTGTATGCCGTTTTTGTGTCATTGTTGGTTAATTTGTTGTTTATATCTATTATTATTGGTAAATAATGGAAAAATGCATTTGTTTTGTGATTAGCTAGAGATTATACATATTGCCTATGAGATGTTCGATAAAATGCCCCCTATGCTTGTTGTAATGTTTTGTTGTAATAAAAATTTGTTATAATGCTTAATTTGAAGTGTGAATTTGAGAAATTGTGATTAAAGTTTGAATTTTATAATAGATCGGGTTGATTTAACTCACTAATAACTTTTCGGATCACAGACAACGTCAGGCACTACCTATCTTATTGACATATGCCGGCCTAAGAGTTTTTTACCATTTCTACCCTTGAGGAGTGTGCAATGATCATAATAATATATATTATTAGTTCACTAATAATATATATTATTATTAGTGATTTAATAATATATATATATATATTATTAAATTTATTATTCTTAATCAAGTTATTATTAATATTTT
>JAOTJB010315151.1:0-15271 GCA_027123815.1 Erythroxylum minutifolium | reverse complement strand
CTTTCTCCCTATCTTGTCTCCCTCCTATTTTATTAATTGAATTTTGTCTCACCTAAGATGTCCAATTGTATAAACTAACCTCTCTCAAGGTGCAATTAATTGTCCTTAGCCAAATTAAATGAAGATGATTAAGCAATCTCTCAATCTACCAAATAACTCCATTAATTTAACTAGTTATTAAGTTATCTTATGGGTGATCAATTAAAATAGCCAACATATCTCTTTTAACTAACTAATTAACTTAATGAATGTAAGTCTATAGGTTGCCAATTCTCATTGTACAATCCTACACAAATTATCAACCCAATCTCTCAATTTATTGCAAGGTATTTGTATATAATCAACATTCATAAAGACATCTATCATTCAAATCAATAAAATAGGAGTTTAACGAGATTGTTCAAAAGTAATCCCTAAAAATGCATCAGCCACTTATTGTCTATAACATCACCAACAATCAAGTATTCCATCTTACAAATACTAGAAGAGAAAAATCAAAGAAAACTAAATAAAGAAAACTCCTCCTCTTCTTGTGCCCGAATCTGGAAATTCTGATGTTCATATGCTATTTTCCCTATTGTGATTGAAGATCCTTGAATCTCCAACTTTCTTAAGACTCCAACCCTGTGTTTTTCACTCAAGAAAGTTGTTTGACATGATGCTCTCATATTTTGCTTCGTCCATAGGGGTTAATTATCTTATATAGTGCAAAAAAACTAAAAATTAATTGAACCCTACATATGTCCTCGGGTTAGCTATCCCACAATCATGGGAATTGGCATGATTCCCACGATCGTGGGTTCTTGCATCATAATGTTTCCTCTTCTCTTCCCCTCTTTTGGTCTCTAGCTCAATCGTAAAGTTGTTCAACCTTCATTCCTACAATAAAATGATCAATTCTTACCCTAAATTAACATTAAGCATAATAGAATAACAATGAAGATCAAACTCAATAAAAACATACAAAATGATTCCTAAAATGCAACAATAATAAACTATTATGCAAGAAACACATGCCAAATACTTAGAAAAACACACACTAATGCATAACTATCACAGATTCCCATTAAAATATAAGGTTTATGGAGTTTTCTCATAATTTTTAACTATTATACGCAGTTTATAGTGGGGTACTTAAAGAAAATGAAGCCATTGAAAGACTTTCTAAAGAAAAAGCAATAGTGGTGGTAGTTGACTGCATGTTAGGAGGCATTCAAGAAACCTAAAGTTGTTATCTCAACCAAAGTTATATTGAAACTACTCGAGTTTGCTCTTCCATTTGAGGTGTTTACAGATGCATCAGACAAAGTAGTTGGTGGAGTCATAGTACAGGAGGGTCATCCTATAGTGTTTGAGAGCTGAAATCTCAACAGTGCATAGAAGCGATACTCGACACATAAGAAGGAGATGCTTACAGTGTTGCACTTCCTCAAGACATAAAGAGTATATTTCTTGGGGACCAAGTTCATTATTTGTATTAATAGCAATTTTTTTAGGACCCAAAAGAATATGAATTTATATAGGAGCATAAACTAGGTAGGTATAACAATTTGATAGATGACTTAAGTCAAAAGGAGGTGTTCATTTCCTTATATGCCATTACTAGGGTAAATTCTCAAATCAAAGTTGCAGCTCCATTAGCCAACACATACTATAAGTTAATCTCACAAGTTAAAGAAGGTTTTGCACACAGGTTTTGACTTGATGATGATGGGATTTTTATGACTAAGAGTAGTCAAGTGTATATTTCGAGTTTCAGTGGCCTACAAAAACAACTTTTGAAGGAGATGCATAACTCACTTGGACTTGAAATCAAAGAATGATGGCTTTGCTAGCTCATTCATACTATTAGCCGAAGATGGAGAATGACATTAAGTTGTATGTTAAGACGTGCCTTATGTATCAGTCCGAAAAGGAAGAAGGAAGCTAGTTTGTTATAACCGGTATCAATTCTTGAAAGACCTCAGATGTCATTTTTGATGGATATCATTAATGGGAATCCAAAGGTGGATAACATGGCAACAATCATGGTGATTTTATGTTGATCTTTTAAATAGGCAATCTTTAGGCTAGCACTAGCATCTTGTCCCTTAAATAATACGACAAAGTTTCTTTTATAAAAACATGGTGAAATACTTCATAGTCTTTATAAACATTGTAAGTTACTGAGATGCCAAATTTATAAGCAATTCTGGATGTCCTTTTCTAACATAATCGATTGCAATTTGAAGTTTTCAACAGCAAATCACCCACAAACAAATGTAGGTGGCAAGTGTCATGTGGCTTACAAGTTCATGATCAAGAAGCAAGAGTTATTAGATGAAGCAAGGGATACTTTTCGAAAAGCTTTTCGATGGATGAAGAAGCTAGTGGAGTTATAAAGGATACAATTAGAGTTCAACAAATATAAGGTATTATTGAAGTTTACCCTATAAATTTGGAAGAAAATCTTAAGTAAACAAGTACATCAAGGATTGGTGCCAAAGCACGATGTATCATTTTAAGTACCAATTAAAATGGGGAATGTGGCATATAGATTGAATTTGTCTAAGAGATTGAACTTAAACCCTACTTTTCATGTTAGTTTTCATAAACCTTATTATATGGATACATTAGATACAATGAAATACCCCACTCCTATCCATCACATGTCTGTATATCCATCACATGTTCAAGCAGATGCCTGACAGAAGTGGCTTACTAACTATAACACTTTCACTTATCTCATCGCATCATAATTTAAAGCATAAATATCATAATATCTAAAACCCAAATTCCTCACTTTATTTCATCAAAACATGAGATACAATGTAGCATTACCTACAACATCCATGTACATACAATATCAACAGCCTATCAGATTCTACAACTTTATTTACAAAACATGCTATATACATAAGGAATTTTACAAAAATTTTATCTAAATCCTTCAGTCCTAGATGACCAGACTTTGAGCCATGTATTCTATCCTAAAAGTATTACTAGAACTCTTCTAAGGTGTCTTAAAAGCTAAGTCGTCTCTCTCAAACCTGAAAAGTCAACGATGCAATTTTGGTGAGTTTTTCTAACTCAATGAGTTAACCATCCTCGATGGTTCACTCATATCACATAACACAACAATTCATGTTATCACAAAATTCACATCATTTCATTTATCATCACGTAGCATCATAAAACACTTTGTTCACAATTGTCACATTTCTTATTTAACACAATTCAACATTACATTGCAATCATTCAAAAATACTCAGCAATGTATATGCAATGTTCATAAGACTCACATTCGTTTATTACATTGTTTTGACCGAGTTCCTTTTTCACTATCCCATATCTATTGTGGATACCAGCCTCATTAATAATTGTCCCTCATCTGTTGGGAATATAGGGCTCATTATACATAGTGAGCCTTTGGCTCTGACCACATTCTGAGCTTTAAGCTCTTTTTCACTGGTGACTCTGATCATAACTACCTTTATCTTTCATACATTCATGTAATAAGATGCACTACGCGTATTCAGTCAATTAATTGTGCTCAATATTACACATTTATATTTATTATCACAATCTCATTTACATTTATCATCCGACCTCAGTCTGACATTCAACAATTAAGTTAAAAATCACTTATTCAGTCAAATTCACATATAATGAGCACTTCCTATATGATATTCATGCATCAAATGCCTCGAATATTCAATGTCCAGAATTACTACTTACATATCACATAATAATTCAATATAAAGAGTAAGTAAACAAATAATCAAGGTGAGACCATCTTAGATTACTCATAGATCACTCCAAATAGCTTATTACCTTGAGATCCCAGTAATGTCTAGATGTTATCGCTCTAATTGTTCCTCTATATCATGCAATCATACACATTTACATATTACTACTTTGCACACTCATATGAATACTCAATCATATACAAATGTATATGATTTATTTATAATGCATGTTCAATGACAAACCTATTTCCTTAATACACGTCTTATGATTAGTTAACATCATCTTTCAATCATTCTTTAACACCTAATACATTTTCCTTACTTTAATCACCTTATCCATCTCCAATTAGGTCCATTCAAGATCTCGTTCAAGCCTAAATACATCATATAGAAGCACCCTAGCATTAATAGGTTCATACATTGCTCGAAAAACAACTCTTGTTCTCTATAGATTTGACTACGATCATGGTGTGCCACGATCGTGATAGAAACTTTTTGGAGCTGGCCATAATCATGGGAGTGAGGGCCACGATCATAATAGAAACATTTTCTATCTGTCCATGATCATGGGGGTCCTGCAACAATTATGACAGAAACATTTTTTTACTAGGCCATGATCGTGCCCTGCACTATCTTCCTCCATTCATATGAATTCAACATATATTCAAACATCAATTTCACACCAATTTTCCATAATTCACTTCCTCTAATACCATATCATCTCGTACCAATTCAATTACCAATTTGATTGTATTAAACTCTCAAACCTCTAATCATTTAATTCATGATTTTCAACTAAACCTCATCATTCATGATATCCTATCTTTTTCTATAACATACCTCATTCATAAGCATTAAACAATTCATTTTCAAAATTTTCCATTTCAAGTTCATAACCTTTTCATTTATAGCTCAATTTCAGTTCATCATCATCCACACATAAATCAAAATCCATGATTAATCCTAAACACCAAAATCAAAACATATTTATATACACTTTCATCATAAATTTTCTGCGCATGTTATACTTCATTTTTCACCTTCATTTCATTCCTAACTATCTCCTTAATTCATCACACCATAGTAATCCTTTTTATTAACTGTAAACTCACAAATTATCACTCATCATAATACAAAAGAAAAATATAACTCTTTTTACTTCTTCATCCACACATCATCATATTTCAAACTTCCTTTTTCATAATCATTCATCTTTAAATCTATCATCATAAATGTCTTTTTATTAAGCAACCCATGAACAACATTAACATACAAAAATTTAGAACATACTCTCTTCATTAAACACCCACATTAAAACACACATAAAATTTTATCATCATCAATCTCAAATCATTCTTCACATTAGTTTCATATATGACTACCCATGAAGATTAAAGCATAACTTACTGGATAAAAAATTCAAACTCTTCAAGATCTCCCTTAACCTTAGCTTTGTTCTCTCATTCATGCATCATCATAAGGTTAGGTATTTAGTGAGAAATGAAAAAGAGAGTAAGATGGGAGCAACAATTGATAGATGAGAGCAAGATGTAACGTTGATGATGGTTGGGTGAGTATCGTGGAAGTTCAAAAGAGAAGAGATGGAGAAGAGCACGAAGAGAAGAAGACAAAGTAAGAGTGAAAACAATTAAGTGATCTTTCAATTTGAAGAAAAAAATCATGGGTTAAGACATGGTGTGGCAAGGGATAACTTGCCTTTCTAGGAGTTTCACTTAATCCTCTTTATTAACTAGTCCATTTATCTCCAATTTCTAATCCAATTGTCTCCTAATTTTCAATGACACTTATCAATAATTCCTAAGGTCATTTATTAAAATTTTCACTGTCATTTGACTCTTATTTCTACTACCATAAATCAAATGTCCTATCACTTGGCATTTTTTCTAGCCCAAAATACCCAAAAATTTAGGAATTTCTTAAATTTCACTAAAATTTCTAAATCAACAATTATTTTCACCAAATTGATTTTTCAAAACATAAAAACCATAATTCATATAAAAATCACATTTATAACTCAATTATACCTAGAAATTGTCATTGAATGCATGTATAATCTTTTTAATGTGCTCAAACATGAATATTCACATAAGTGTGTATGCTATATTATGCATGAGCATGAAATGTACTTTCTAACTTCTCAGTATTATCTCTCATGTACAGTATTCTAGGGTTGGATAATGGGATGTTACATCCAAATAGGAGTCAGGTCAAGAGAGCTCTATTGGTTGTGAGAACCAATTCGAGAATCAAGTTGAGAAGATTTTAAATAATCAAACAATAGGGGAACATAAGAAGAATCAAAGGATCAAGTTTTTGATCTGATGGGAGTGAAATTCGATAATGGAGGGAGAAAAATACTACCTTATGGAGGTTTAATGATTAGGTAAATGTTTAGCTTCAAATTAGTTCAATAAAGGTATCAAATTCGCCTGATATAGGCAGTTTATTAGCCCTTTAGCATATGAAGGCACTTCATAGCAATCTAGAAATGGGCCTAGGGGTAAAGGTTATGTAGACCATATACATAAGTTAGGTCTAAAATAAGTTAGTAACTTAGATTAGGCATGGTGCAAGTTTTGTTAGAGTTTTGGACCCTTTATAGATGGATTTGGCTAAGAATATATTCTTGAAAGACTAAGAACTTAGTGTATGCTTAAATAAATGGACCATGATTAATGGAATTAACATGGGTAAACATTAGACTAGACTAATATGCTATGAAAGGCTTTAGGCTTGGATGACACATCATCAATTGATAGAGATCATATGGAGACCTTGGATTATTGGGCATATAAGATCATAAAAAATAAACATCAACTCTAAAAGATAAAGAACATATGGGAGGATCATTTAAATATTGTGGAGATATTTATAGATATGAATGTATCATGCCTAGATAAATGTAATCTCTAATCTTATTAGTTAAGATGTAGCTAAATCTTATCAGATATAGTGCTATTTGGATGGAGATGTTATTTTATTGGTTAGTATAATGTAATCTTATAAAGATAAGATGCGATCTAGGATTCTAAAAAGTAACTTAGCCATTAAGTTAGAGTTGCCGATAAATAGCTCATTTGAGTTCATTTCAATTAGGATCATGAACTGTAACATGGACATTTAGCTAATGGTTCATATAAGTAGCTCATTTAAGCCTTTCTATTTATATATATTGAGAGAGAGCATTTCTTTGTATATTTTAAGGGAAGTAATAAAGGTTAGCATTTGTTGTATCTTTTTCGTGCTTTTATTTTTGTCTTTCATAGTTTAGTGATTTCTTAGAAATCTTATAAGAATATGAGAGTTAAATAGTTGGAAAGTTATGATGCATTCGAGAACAAGTTAGTTAGATGATGGTCATATGGGAAGACTAAGTGTTACTTAAATAAATCAAAGTGGGATTGTTATGTAAAGGAGTAGGCTCAACTTGTGGTATAAGTTTGTGCTTAAAAGGCCTTCGTAACAACTAGTACCAGAGTCTCATTTTGATATGGTAGGAGGCTTTAATGGCAAGTGTCACTGGGGTGGAGGAGCTTATTAGGCCATTTCCTCAAATAGAGGAAGAGTTCAGTTCCTACTATACTTAGTTTAAGATGGAGAAACATATCCTCCATTTTTAACATCAAATAGTAGACTTAATGAAGGTATAAGAGGAGACTAGGTTTGAGATGACAATCTTAAGGTGTGCTATTGCAACTAAGATGTTGGGCATGTCTAGAGCACTAAGGTGAATATGTGTAAACCTAAAATTTTTTAGAATGTGCATAACATAAAGGAGTTCAAGAAATTTCTATAGGATTTGGAGTAGTACTTTATAGCTACTAAGGTACCTAATGCTGAAAAGTTCAGTGTGACGACTATATACTTAGATGGTAATTTAAGCTTTAGTGGAGAATAAAGACCTCAATCGAAATCAATGTGGGTAGAACTCCTATAGACCCATTGGGGAAGAACAAAAAAGAGTTCAAAAATTAATTACTTTTAATGAACACTTCTTATTTCATGACCGATGCCTTAAAGAAGCCAAAATAGGACAAATTGGTATAAGTGTATATTAAAAAGCTTAGCTCTCTAATGCTAGATATTGATGGCATGTTAGATGAGGACAAATTCTTTAACTTTTTATCCGGGTTATAACTATAGGCATAAATAGAGTTATGAAGGAAAAATAAGAAGGATGTGGATTGTACAATCACATCTATTAATGCCTTAGTGTATTTTAGTGTATTTTTGAGTGATGGAGGAAAATAAAATGGGCTCCTTTATTTATTCAAAGGTTAAAGGACTAGCCCAATAACTAAGATGATAACTTTGAAAGTGGGTAGACATCCTCCACGAATGGTAGACTTGCTTGTCACCTATACAGTGGTCCATATTTTTCAAGAGAATGCCTAAGGGTTGAGAATATAAATGTCATGATTGCCAAAGAAGAGGAAGAAGATTTGGAAGTGGCAATGAATCCTTTTACCTAGTTAAAAGTATTTAAAAGCAAATCCAATCCTTTTGGCATACTGATGTTTATAGGAATACATGTCAATGGGACAGAGGGAACCCTAATTTTGGATACAGGTGTGGCACAGTCTTTCATGATGGAAAAATGGCTCACAAGTTAGGTTTTAAGGCGTCAAAGATCCCGATAAAGATAAAGATCCCTACAAATAAGACACAAATGATGGTAGGAGATTTTTAAAATGTCCTAATGAGTATATAAAGTTCGCATGCCTAGTCTAACTACATGGCCATACTACTTAAATATTTCAAGTTGATAATGAGGATTAACTTCCTAAATGTGACAAAGGTAAAGCTATATACAAGTTTGGAAGGTATGATGACCATGCATGAACAAAATTCCTTTTATGTTAACTTTTATAGATCTAATGGTGGAATGATGGATGATACAATGATGGTAGCATATATGTTGGCTGTGAGCATCGAAAAACGGTTGAAAAAAGGTATAGAGACGTATCCCTTTACCATGTGGGAGATCGATGAGGAAACATGGTGGAAATCGCTAATATGGCTATAAGTTTATCGAGGGAATTTTAGGATGTGATGTTAAAAAAGTTAACTAAGACTCTTCTCCCTCGTTGAGAGATTGGTCAAAGGATTTAGTTAGTTCCTAGATTTGTACCCATATAAAATGTCCCCATTTAATTTAAGAAATATTTAAAAACAACTTAGTGAATTATTAGAGGCAGGGCTCGTCCAACCCTTTAAATCCTTATATGATCCCTAAGTTTTGTTCCTAAACAAGTAAGATATAACACTTCAAATGTGTATGGAATATCGAGCCTTGACTAAGGTAACAATAAAAAATAACTATCATGTTCCCTTAGTTAAGATTTGATGGACAAATTGTTAAGGGTTGCAGTTTTCTCAAGGCTTGATCTCTGGAGTGGGTATTGGCAAGTATAAATATCCAAGGTTGATGGGAAAAAGACAACGTACCTAACTCAATATAGGTAATACGAATTCTTATTCGTGCTATTCAGATTGACAAATGCCCCTCTGACATTTTATAACCTTAAGAATGACGTGTTATATGACTTCATTGATTAATTTTATATGGTGTATCTTATCAATATTATGGTATTCAACAAAGATATGGCAAAACACATAGAGCACTTAAGGAAAGTGTTTAAGTGGCTAAGGGAACACAAGCTCTATATGAAGATGGAGAAATATGAGTTTACATAGTGGGAGATTAGTTATTGGGTCACTTAGTGACCAAGGGTCAAGATAGGTTGCATATGAAGAAAGTGAAGGTAATAGTTGAGTAGCAGATTCCCACGATAATATAAGAGTTATGGAGATTTCTCCAACTGGCTAACTACTATAGATGATTTATAGTGGGGTACTTGAAGAAAGTGGTCTATCAGGAAATAGTCTTTGTATCTCTATCGGAGATGCGGACATGCCCCATACCCTGCTTAGGTGGGAATTTGGGTATGTTTAGTTTAGTTTAGTTTAGTTTACTTGAAGAAAGTGGTACCATTGATTGATTATTGTAGAAAAAGAAATAGTGGTGTTAGTCATATGTATGCTAAGATGCATTTGAGAAATTGAAAGTCGTTATCTTAACTGAACCTGAATTAAAGCTGCCTGAGTTTGATCTTCCATTTATGGTACATACAAATGCATTGGACAAAGTTGGCATATTCCTAATATAGGAGCATCATTTCATAGAATTTGAGAGTAGAAAGCTTAATAGTGTGGAGCAATAGTACTGGACACATGAAAAGGAGATGATTGTAGTGATGCATCACCTTAAGACATCATGAGCAAACTTATTGGGGAGTAGGTTTGTTGTATGTATCGACAATATTGTTGACATATTTGTTTAAGACCCAGAAGAAGTTGTATGTGAAGTAGCTAAGTGATAAGAGTTTCTTAGTAAATATGACTTTATATGGACATATAAACTAGGGCATATAACTTGAGTCAGAAGGAGGTGTTTATATTTATATGTCATTACTAGTGTGGAGTCTAACTTGTTAGA
Source organism: Erythroxylum minutifolium (assembly GCA_027123815.1). Classification (NCBI taxonomy): domain Eukaryota; kingdom Viridiplantae; phylum Streptophyta; class Magnoliopsida; order Malpighiales; family Erythroxylaceae; genus Erythroxylum; species Erythroxylum minutifolium. Next base: position 5,023 of record JAOTJB010315151.1, on the reverse strand, counting down.
GTAAATCAGAGTTCCATTGGACAACACTTACCATAAGTTAATCTCACAAGTTAAGGAAGGTATTGCACGTAGGTTTTGGCTCAATGATAATAGACTTTTAATGACTAAGAGTAATAAAGTGTATGTGTCGATTTTTGATGGCTTACAAAAACAACTATTGAAGGAGACACATGTCTCATAGTAAACTGGTCACCCTATAGTCCAAAGGATGATGGTGCTCCTAACTCGTTCCTACTATTGACTAAAGATGTGGAATGACTTCACGTTATATGTCAAGACTTTCTTATATGTCAATTGGATAAGTTAGAGAGGAAAAAAGGAAGCCAATTTTCTATAACCCTTATCTATCCCTAAAAGTTCATGGATGTTAGTTTTGATGGTTTTCATTAGTGGGTTTCTAAAGGTGGAAAAAAAAGATGACAATTATGGTAACTGTAAATCGATTCTCTAAATATAAAATTTTCATACTAGCGCTAGAATTTTGTCTCTTACATATTGCAGTGGAGTTTATCTATAAAAAAATGGTGAAATACTTTAAAGTCCCTAACATTGTAAGTAAGCACCATGCCAAATTTATGGGCTAATTTTAGACATCCCTTTTCAACATGATGGGTTATGATTTAAAGTTTTCAATGGCAAATCACCAATAAACAGATGGCCAAAATAAAAGGATCAGTAGTTATTATAGGAGTATTGAAGGCATTATATAAGGGCAAGTCATATTAATTGGTTGATTTTGTTTGATATTGAATAATTTTTCCATAACTTATAAAGATTTTCTGCTACAGAGAAGAGTCATTTTAAGATATTCTTGGGAAAATAACTCTTAATATACTCGAGATTACACAATAAAGGACAGGTGGCCAATGTCCTACAGTATACAAGTTTGCAATAGAGAAACAAGAGATGTTAGATGAGGTGAGGGATAAACTTTGAAAAGCTTCTCAATGGATGAAAAAGAAGTGGACTTACAAAGGTGACTATTAAAGTTTGACATAGGAGATAAAGTGTTGTTGAAACTTACCCCTATAGATTTAGAAGAAGATCTCAAGTAAGTAAGTACAATAAGGGTTGATGCTTAGGTATGATGGACCATTTGAAGTGCTAAGTAAAGTGGGGAATATGGCATATAGATTGAAATAGCCAAGAGATTAAAGGTACACCCAATATTTTACGTTATTTTTCTCAAACCTTACTATAAGGATGCATCAGATTTGAATAGGAGTCAAGTGAATAAAGCTCCATCAGTTATGAGAAAATAGTTCAAGGATCAAATGGAGAAGATCTTGGATCATGAGACAATGTAGGAATATAAAAAGATTCAAAGGAATGAATTCTTGATCCAATGAAAGGGAAAGTCGATCATAAAAGCTACGTGGGAGAAAGATATTAACTTATGAAAATTTGAGGATCAAGTGAATGCCTACTTTTTGACTAGTTCAATGAGGGCATCAAATTCATCTGATAGGAGTGGTTTGTCAGCCCCTTAGAACATGAAGGCACTTCATAACTACCTAGAAATGAGCCTTGGGTTAAAGGTTAGGTAGATCATACATATGACAGTAGCATAGATAGCTATAAATTAACTTAGTAAGATAGATCAAGCATGGAGCAATTTTTTTAGAGTTTTGAACCCTGTACAGATTAACTTAGGGATGTGGGTAAGAATTCGACCAAACCAATATGCCTTGAAAGGCTTTAGGCTTAAGTGATTCATCATAAATGGATAGAGATTATGTGGAGATCTTAGATGATATGACAAATAAGATCACAAAGGATAGACATCATCTATAAAAGATAAAGACCATACAAGAGGATCATCTGAAGATAGTGGAGATCTTCGTGGATATTGATATATGATTTATAGATATACGTAATATCTTATCTTGTTAGTTAGGATGTAGTTATATCATATCAAATAAAGTCCTATTTAGATAGGGATGTCATTCTATTAGTTATATAGTATACGTAACCTGATAAGGATAAGATATGATCTAGTTAGTTTATTTTAGTTAGGATTATGAATTGTAACTTAGACATCAAGCCGAAGGTTATAGCTCATTTAAGCCTTGTTCCATATACATATTGAGAGAGGGCATTCCTTTGTATAATTTAAGTGAAGTAATAAAAGTTAGCATTTGATGTACCCCTTTCATGCTTCTATTGTTGCCATTGGTAGTTTAGTGCTTTCTTAATACTCTTGTAAGAGTGTAAACACTATAAGGGTCATGAGGCATTTGAGAACAAGTTAATTGGTCGATGATCATATAGAAGGTTAAGTCTCATATAAACAATTCTAAGTGAGATTATTGTGCAAAGAAGTAGGCACAATTTAGGGTATAATTTTGGTGCTCAAAAGGCCTTTGTAAAACTAATCCCAGTAACCTCTATCCTTATAGTACTCCTTCACAACTTTTTAACATTTTGTTAAAGTTTGAAGCCTTTAATAGTTGTTCCTATAGTAGGAACTTTGAACAAAATGTGACATCGTTACCATTTTTATCTCTCCTATGTTTTGATAGGCGACTCACATTTCCTTCTCTTAGTAAGGATTTACTGATCCCAATAATCCACAATATAATCACTAAACTCTACAACTTCTCCTTTCTTAACACGTCGAAAAGCATTCTTAAGTGCAGCATATGCTCCTCATTACTCTTACTATAATTCGAAATATCATCTAAGTGCACAATAACAAATTTGCCAAGGTAAGGGTGCAATACCTCATTCATAAGTCACATGAATATGCTCTGAGCATTAGTGAGACCAAAGGGCATTACTAACCATTCATACAAGTCATACTTGAATGCAGTCTTCCACTCATCACCTTCTCTCATTCTAATTTGGTGGTAACCACTCCCTAAGTCTATTTTTGAAAACACTTGAGCACCATGGAGTTAGTCCAATATGTCATCTAAACAAGGCATAGAAAAGTGATATTTGATTTTTCATTGAAGCTCCTTTGATTCTTCTAGATTACACCTATGTGCGTGCTTATTAGGCAAATGTATAACTAGAATAAAGACTATTTGGTCCTTGATCCCTCTAATAGGAGGCAAATCATTGAGAAACTCATTAGCATACTCATCCAAAAGGGGCTTTAGTTTCAATGGGCAAGAATCAATCAGATTTTCATAGACCTCCTTCAAAACTAATGTATATACTGTTCGCTGAAGGTCACACGCTCTAAGTTTTACTAATTATAGCCTTGGTAATTACCATAAGCGTATGGGTCATTCGTGTAGTAATTAAGGTGTCGATCCCATGAGCAAGGGAGCTAGTCCTAAAATCTAAAGGCAGCTAAGTTCGCAATTAAACTAATTAAATAACTAATGCAGAAATTAAATCAATCAATAATCAATATGAGAAATTAAAGTGTTAGAGAGTAAACAAAATAGCAAAATCATAGCCTAACCTAAAATCGAGCTAGAAATTACCAAGGGATAGAAAAGGGAATTTAATTCAAAAATAAGAAAACCTAACCAATTATGCAATTATCGAATTAACGGGTCTAGGCGGCCCTAGGGTGAATTATTCTCTCTCGAGTTATAATTCTTAATCATAATTAGTAATATAATTGAGATCTCTCAATCTGCAATTGGTCTAAAACATAAATTGGTTCTAAAATTACCTATTAATCTACCAGGAACCTATGCTCGATCTCTCGTTACACGACTATACCAATTTGACTCAATTCTCTACCTATATATTCACCTAACTCTCATTAGTCCAAATCGATGATTTTTACCCAGTTCACCCTCTCAGTTTGTTGCCAAATTATTAAGAACAGAATTGCAATCACAATCAACTCAATAAGAAAACACAATCGAATAAATTTTATTAATCTCAAAAGTCAAAATTCGAAAGTGAGTATAAACGTAAACTCAACATTCACACAACAAATCTCAACACTTATTTCAATTCTATACATAAATAAAACTGAAATAAATGGAAATACTGTCAGGAACAGAATCTCAAAGCAACAATGGTGGGAAACCACCTATTTCGGGAAGTACTTCGCGTCTAGCACATCTCCGTGTTTCTCTTCCTTCGTCTCCTTTCTCAATCTCTTGATCTCTCTCTAGGTCTTTCTCAGATTTGACAAAATTTGGTTCTTTTTTCATGACTCTCTTCACTCTCTAATGACTACTGGTGGCTATCTTATAGTGTGCTATTTATTCTGTAGCAGGCCTAAGTCAAACTCAGGGTCAAAACGGTCTAAAAAATCACTTAAAATTTGAGTTTTCGTGTCAACTTAACCACGATCGTGGTTACTGATTTATCCCTTCTGTCACAATCGTGGCCTGACTTGATGCTCTTTATCATGATCATGGCCCCTAGTGCACTATCATGGCCTGGCTAATTCTGGTTGTTCCTTCTCTGTCCACGATCGTGGCCACTGTGCATGATCGTGGCCATATCTTTTAGCCCGAAACTCTTCAAATCTTCATCGTTCTTCCCCGTTTACCCTGCAACAGTAACACACACGTCAAGGTACATCAAAAATATAACAATTAAGCTCAAAGATTTATACTAACCCATAAAAGACACATAAACATACAAACTCACATAATTAACACATAAACACACACTTAATTCTTAATTTAACGTTAAATACTTACCAGATTACACACTAAAACATCATGAAAAATGCAACTATCAAGTTATGAATAGCCACGATCATGGCCTACTTAAAATTAGCTATACATACTATATTTTTCATCCGATTTTTTAAGTGTGTGACCTTTAGATTCCTAGTTATTTTAGGCATTTGAATTAACTTTTAATTCAAGCAAATCATGAAAGGTTTCATGATGCCAATTTGTCGAAACTTAAGTAGATTAACACATGAACTCTTTGATAGTTAATTATCCAACTTATGAACCTTTCCATAGACAATTACCGTGCAATTTATCCTTTTATCATACTATACCCTACTTAGTTCGGAGTATGGACTATGTGTCAACTCCCACTATACTGACTATGTCACATCTAGTCCAAGTGATGTTTGTTCTTGTCCTGG
>JAOTJB010315138.1:0-15271 GCA_027123815.1 Erythroxylum minutifolium | reverse complement strand
TATGTGCTTCTTTTACGATCCCACCACGAAATTTTCTTGGGGTCAACACTTGTTGGAATTTTTTATGATTTACCTATAAATTTTGTTCGGAGGTAAATTAAATGAGTTTGTTCATTTTAAGTATCACTGGTGGAGAATCCCTCCCTCGTAGGAACGCGTCCAGATGTCACGTAGGACGTCGGACCCGTGACCCGCCCAGGGAGGGGTTCCAGCAGTTGAGCTGATGTCGTGTCTTTCTGTTGCTATCTGCCAGGAGTGTGTATACTCTCTCCCAACCTGTTGGCCCCTCTTATTCCTCACTTGATTCATATGAGTCTAGTGAAGAAAGTCTAAAACTTTGAGCTCCACTTGAAAACCTGTACTTGACTATAGTGTGTTTGAGGATCTTAGAGCTCCATGTTGTGGTGCAGTAGTATCTACAGACGTCTTAAGTACGGTGCATCAAAATACTCACAAGAAACAGGGGTTAGTCTAGTAAGATCAATCTTAAAATACTAAGCCAAAGCAATGGCTAAATACCCCATTCCTATGGATGTTCCCTTTCTTACCATATATTAGATCAAAGATTGAGAAAAATAAGAGAACATGTTAGGCCTAATCTTTTCATCTATGCACCATAAAAAAAACAACTCCCTAATGGAGCATTTGTTGCTTTGAGTTTTGGAAAACACAGCATAACACATGAATTTGTGCAAAAGCAACTGCTCAGGATTAAGAATGTGAGCATTAGATGCATTGTGAGCATTAAAAGAAAGCAAGTCAGTTAAATACTGCCAGTAAAAGGTAGATGAGAAGTCTTGATGGTGATCTTCTACCTATGGCTTAACAAAACCAAAGAGTTGGCGTAACAACTTGTCATCCAAGCTACGAGCCTGGCCTCGTAATCTAAACCAAAATTTATTAGGATTACTAGATTCAAACGTCAAAGAAATGAAAAACTCAAGTGTCAGTTCACGAAAAATAGGGTAATCCATATGCACATATTGTTCCGAATGACCTTTCCTACACAATTTCAGCAATTTATCCTTCAACCCTATTTCTTCTAGCTGATCAAAATCCAAATATCGTGGTGTATGAATGATTCTAGATTTTAGAAGAGCATACTTGTCACCTTCTTCCTTGGAATAAATAGGAAAAGAGGCATTATAATCAGCTACAATGTCTGCAACATTTTGGCATTCCACCTCAACTTGGACAGTTTCGACAAATTTTCCACCAGGAGTCTTGGCTCTTAGAGGCATAATGGCGTGAAAACCTACAAAAAATCACAAAAGAAACATTATAAATTTCAAGCAGGAACACACTTAGCCCATAGAGAGAGAAACCTGTAAAAATGAAAGGAAGGAGGGAAAAAGAAAAAGAAAAACAACACAAATCTCCACAAAACTAAAGGTTTTGATGAAAAACCTAAGTAAACTTACAAGATTTGGTCAAAACTTAGAAGAGAATGAGCAAGCTTTTCGTGAAGAGAGGTTATGGGTGCCGAAACTAGAGATAGGAGAGCGTTCGGGAAGAGAATAATAAATAGGGGGTGTGTTTTTAGAGTTGTTTTAAACTGAGGGTGGGCGAGAGTTGTTACTCGCCCTACACAATCATACTGCGATCATGCACACCTGATGCGTGAAAGGTTATGTGTGCAAGATCGTGCACCTCTGATGATTAGAGGGTTCTATCACGGTTATGCACACCGGATGCGTGAAAAGTTCTGTCATGATCGTGCTGGTGCACAATCGTGCATACCTGATGCGTGAAAGGTTCTATGTGCAAGATCGTGCACCCCTAATGACTAGAGGGTTTTGTCATGATCATGCTAGTGCACGATCGTGACAGGGGGTGTCACTCATACTTATTCTAATTCACTCCAAATGGCTCCCAACTTTGTTCTAAGTCACTCCAAACTTGCAAATTCAAATTTTAACATAAAAAGCTACAATCAAACTCAAGAAAACAATAGTCAAACTTAAGAAAAGATAAGATTAAAACAAGAAACAATTTGAAAACCAAGTAGTAAAAACTTAAACAACCTGAGAACTAACCATAATATGCTTCATTTAAGGTCACGAGCTTGACCAAAGTTCAATTTAATGAAAAATAGTAAGGGAAAGGTAAGAAATCACTTCCCTTTCATGAGAGAGAGCTCCTCCAATGTAAAGCTTGCATCGATTTCCGTTGACCTTAAAGGCTTCAACCTTAGTGTTCTCCAATTTTACTCCTCCATGATCAAATACTTGAAGTACTTTAAAAGATCCACTCCACCTTAAATTGAGCTTTCCAAAAAATAAGCGAAGGCTTGAATTGTATAGAAGCACTAAATCCCCACTCTTAAACTCCTTCTCCTTAATGTGAGCATCTGCCACTTCTTAACTTTCTCCTTGTACAACTTGGCATTTTCATAAACATCAAATCTCAACTCTTCCTATTCATCAATTTGCAGCAACCTCTTCTAGCCCGCAAGTTTCCAATCTATGTATAAACCCAATGCTCTAACTCCAAGGGTAAATGGCAAGCCTTACTATACACAAGTGTATAAGAAGTAGTATATATAGGTGTCTTGAAAGCTGTCCCATATGCTTAAAGTGAGTCATCTAACTTCAAAGCCCAGTTCTTTCTTGAGGTGCTCACTACTTTCTTTAAAATCTTCTTCAACTCTAGATTAACCACCTCCACTTGGCCATTAGTTTGTGGATGATATAGGGTAACCTCTCTATGGTGGACATTATACTTCCTCAAAAGAACTTCAAATGGCTTATTACAAAAATGACTACCCCCGTCATTTATAATTTCCCTTGGAACCCCAAATCGAGTGAATATCATTTTGATGAAACATTAAACCACTGTACCATCGTTTATTGGAGTAGCAATAGCTTCAACCCATTTAGAGACAATCCACTCCAACTAAGATATACTTATTACCTAGGGAGGATGGGAATGGTTCTATGAAATCTAAGCCCCACACATCAAATATCTCCACCACCATGATGTTTGAAAGTGGCATCTCATCCCTCTTTGATATATTGCCCACTTGTTGGCACCTATTACACTTTAGCACAAAATTTCGAGCATCCTTAAATAAGATTAGCCAATAGAATCCACTCTCCAAGACCCAAGTAGCTGTTTTATTTGCTCTATAGTGCCCTACATAAATAAAACTATACATTGCATCAACATTTCAGTTATCTCATCATCAGGAACACACCTGCAAATCACACTGTTAGCACAAATCTTATACAAAATGGGTTCATCCCAAATGTAACGAGAACACCAAAATAAGTAACGTTTCCTTTGTTGATAAGAAATATTAGAGGAAAGAACACCACCTAAGAGATAATTCGCGATATCTACAAACTAAGGAAGAAAGGAGTTTTCTACCATCATTAAAGCTTCATCAAGGAAGCGCTCCTCAATTTCATCTTCTTCTTCTTTATGTTCCCCTTCAAGTCTTGATAGGTGGTCTGCTATAATGTTTTCTGCTCCTTTTTTGTCTTTAATCTCAAGGTTGAACTCTTAGAGTAGAAGTACCTACTTGATAAGCCTAGCCTTGGCATCCTTCTTTGCAAAGAGATAACGCAGCGTCGCATGATCTATAAAGACAATAACATGTGAGCCTAAAAGATAAGAGTGAAATTTCTCACATGCAAAAACTACTACAAGCAACTCTTTTTTCATAGTGGTGTAGTTCAGTTGTGCGCCTGTCAAGGTCTTGCTTACATAATAGACAGCATGTAGTTTCTTCTCCTTCTATTGTCCAAGTACACACCCCACTACGTGTTCACTTGCATCACACATAATCTCAAAAGGGAGTGACTAATCTCATGTTGTCAAGATAGGTGCTATTGTGAGTGCCTTCTTTAACCAATTAAAAGAATCTAAGCAATCATTAGTAAACACAAGAGGCAGAACCTTGTAGCAATAAGGGAAAAATCCTTGATGAATCGTCTGTAGAACCTTGCATGACTAAGTAAAACTCGGATGCCCTTACTGTTGGTGGGAGGGGGTAACTTTTCAATCACTTCGGTCTTTGCTTGACCTACTTCAATCCCTTTGCATGAGATTAGGCATGTCAGCAATAAAAAATTTCAGGCAGGCCTAGCCCACGACCCAGGTAGGTCGGAATGGCCCAACCTATACGGGCCATTTTTGTCCCATGGCCCGTAGGCAAGCCTGTGGCCCAACCCTCCAAACCCGCCTGGCAGGCTGCCCGTCGAGCCTGAGTCAACCCGAGCGTTTAATATTTTTTAAAATTATTTATTTTATGACAATTTCAAAAAATTGTAGTTGTATTTTTTAAAATTCATAAATTATAAATTATAAGATAATCATTTATAGTAAAATGTAAGATGAAATTACCCATAAATTATACAAAAATATTTATATGAAATAAAATATATAAAATATGAACCAATTTATATTTATTAAAAATATATGGCAATGATAATATTGTCATAATTATTCCCTATAAACAAGTCAATTTTTATTTTTATTTTATTTTTCATATTTAGACAATATATACATTATGTATATATGTATTTATATTAATCTTAAAATGAATTAATTACTTTATTAATATAACGTATCACTCCAATAGAGCATATTCCGAACATACTAGAGGATATTCGAGAAAATACTCTACGGAAATGATACATTAGGAATATAAAAAAATAACTTACTGTTAGACATTGAACATATCATAAGCATTCAAAACATTCATTTAACATAGTTTATTCTAAATTTCCATCTACGTTGACATTTCACCTGTGAAAACTATAATTAAGGAAAAGCTCAGCTTTCCTTGTTCAAATATCTTAATGAGGACATACACTGAAACCAGTTAACGGTCCATACAACAATTTGTCTTCTCATTTCTTTCATATGCAAGAAAAGGTTACATATGTCATTATAATTTAGAATCCAACATATAGATTACACATCAGTTTAGAGTTTACTCTTAGTACAAGAATGTATATCATGATATGGGATGCTAATGCAAAAGACTGTAACTAGACTCTGCAGAATTTAGCTAATCAGCCTTTGAGTCATTTTTGTCCGCAGAATGTAAGTACTAAACTTCTATTATATTGTTTTGGTAGCTAGAACTCCCCCGAACCTAAAAAACAATGTTGTAATTTTGATGAGTTTTCGAACTCTATGAGTGAACCATCGTTGATACACTCATACAAGTCATATTACAAAGACAAGTTATATCATAATTTATTACACTTCAACAAATATATACCATATAAGCCAGTGTTACATATCACATCACATTCTCCATTGACTTCAGATGTATTTCGCTATTTCAAAACAGTTTAATTAATCATTTCAATTCATTCCTATTATGCATGTAGGGATGCAAATGTAAATGCACATGTGTTTTCATTCTCATACTGTTTTGTTATGATTAAGTGCATATCAACGCAACCTGCTGTCCTGTACCTCTTGTGGGTATCGAGTCCATGGCTGGCCCATACTCCTTTTGGATTCCAAGTCCATACTATCAGACCTTGAGGCTCTTTTTCATAATTCTAAGCTCAAGGCTCTTTCCTGCACATCGGTCACTCTGATCATAACTCCTTTATCTGATCATGCATTTCAATATGGTGAGATGCATCATTTCAAATACTATTCTTTCATTACTTTTCATTTTTGTATGCTCATGCCATATAACTAGTTTACATCTAAGTTGACTCTCAGTAATGTCTAGAAATGTTATTACCTCGATGTTTCGGCAACGTCTGGATGTTGACGATCACCTTGGGCTTCTATCGTAGTGCAATACATACACACATAGGCCACAAATCATTAAATTTTTTATTCATGTAATTTTACAATCATGCATATATATATCATGTTTGAATGCATGCTCAATTGACTTTTCGGGTATGTATTCTTATGCATAGATCTTGACTATTCAATTCCACATTTTATCCATTATGAGTTGGCTTATCAAATTAACACCAACTTGGTATCATAAACTCTTACAAATCACTTATACATGTTACCATATCCAATGTAAATCAATCTCTCTACTATACAAAATAATGTGTGCTCCACTATACAACCCTAAGACCATTCAAACATTACAGCTTATATATTATCATTTTGCAATCAGGTTTATGGTTTTAAGTAAGCTCGATTTACTCCAAATTCATCAACCATACATTACACTTCTCCTTGTACATTTCCAAGACCAAATAGCCTTTTTGTTACTTTAAATCTAAAAGTTTTAGCAAGCTAGATATCTTAATTCACCAAACTTTTTCCAACAATATGTATTTATACATTTACCCAATTCTCATTCATAACTACCCCATGTTCTTCAATTCTTATTCATCCATACTTTATACACATTACATATGTCCTTAAAATCATATTTGCATTAAAAGAACACATTTATTCCTTTAACACATCATAATTTCCAGCTTTGAATACAACCATATCAAAACAGTCCGTTCTTTAGTTTAGGTCATCAATTAACTACATATCTAGGCTCATTCCTAGCCTTAATTAAGTCCAATACACCAATATAGATTGAATTTTCTTAGCTTGTTCGACATGTACCCAAGGCTGAAATTAAAGTTCCAGAATTTGTCACGACATATACCCAAGGTTGAAATTAAAGTTCCAGAATTTGTCATCAACATCACTAATGCGTGCAACTTTACTTCTTTCAATACTTCACGACTTTTACAAGCTTAGAGACATCACTAACACCTGAACTTTTCCATATTTCATGTCCTTTAAAGTGACTTCACTTCAAGTTATTTTAACTTCCATATTGGTTACACTTAGGCTCATAAAATTCTGCTCACCATTTTCTTTACCATTCACTTTTTTACAATCACATCTACAACCCTAAATTTTCCAGATTTAAAAACACCTTTATATCACCTATCTTTAGCATGAATTCCTCATCAATTATACTTTAAATCCTAACTTAAATCATCCATGCAACAGCCCATAAGCTACTGTTTTGGTACATCTAAAAACATGAAAAAAAACCAATTCATTCTTCATTTTTTCCAGCACATCGTTAACACCAAATGCTCATTTAATTCATCCTTAATTAGCCATAATAAAATTCTACTAACATATACCACAATAGGTTAGTGTTTCACTTACTTGATTAGCTTGAATGTACAATAGGATAGTGTTTCACTTACTTGATTAGCTTGAATGTCACCTCAAATATTAAGCTTGCTTAGCCTCACTTACATGCAAGAACATTTTAAGAACATTGAGGGGGTATGATGGGTTCGGCTATGACTAGAAGAAAAAGATAGCAATATATGTAACAACGTTATGCCTTTATAGCTATCTTTATGATGGATTTTGCATGGGTTTTGGGGTGGTGATGTACAGAAGTAAGGCAGAAATACAAAGGTGTGAGTTAGGTGTAGGTTTTGGCAACGAGAGGGAGGAGATGGAGAGTATACAGCCAGAAAAATGAAATAAGAAAATGACCATGGAATGTAAAAGTCATATTGCGTAGGATGAGTGCTCCTTTTTTTTAAAGGACACTTGTCATGTATTAAAGTAAGATACATATCCCCTCTTTAGTTGGTACACATGTCTTTTATGATTGCCATATGTCACTTAATTCTCTAAGCCATATGTCACTCATTTCATAGGCTTAGTCATCCTAAATCTTCACATGTCAACTTCATTTTGCAACTTTCATACCTCGGAACATATCAATTAAGTGCACATAAAATCTTTGTCACTTCGTTTTCATATTTCTAAATCATGATTCATGTGTGTGCGCTAATATTATGCATGTGAATGAAATCATAAAATCATATCCTAAATGCACCAAATTAATTTTATAATGATGTCACTCCTATTACTCAGTATATTATGCGTAAATGAAAGCTTCTAACACTTTAACCCTTAGTAATTTTAGAGATCGACTATTACAATTCTCTCATTCAAAAATTTTATCTTGAAAATTCTTACCTGATTAATCAAATAGATGGGGATAATGTTGTCTCATGTTCTCCTTAGTCTCCCATGTAACTTCCTCTCTTGAATGATTTCTCCAAATGACTTTAACTAAAGGAATTACACGGTTTCTTAATTGCTCAGTCTGATATCCAACTATTTTAACTAGTTCCTCTACATAACTCAAATTAGTTGTAATCTAAACCTCCTTTGTCGGTAATACATATGTCGGATCTGACTTATATCTTTTGAACTTACTAACATGAAATACATTATGAATCTGAGTCATTTCTGGTGGTAATGCTAGTTTGTAAGCCAATGTACCTAATTTCTTAGTAATCTCATAAGGAATGATATACCTAGGGCTTAACTTTCCCTTTTTACTAAACCTTATCACTCCTCTCTAAGGTGATACTCTCAAAAATACCTTGACTCCTACTTGGTACTCTATATCCCCCTGGTACTGATCTACATAACTCTTTTGCCTATCTTGAGCTGCCTTAATCCTAATACAGATCAATTTTACCTTATCAACGATATCTTGAATCAACTCTAGGCCTTCAACAATCCTTAGGCCTTCTTCATCCCAGTACAGTGAAGGTTATATAATGCCTCATATAGAGCCATACCAATACTATTATGATAATGGTTATTGTATCCAAATTCAAAGAGAGCTACATACTCATCCCGTGCTCCTTGAAACTCTAAAACACACGCCCTAAGCATGTCCTTAATAGTCTGAATAGTCATATCACTCTGTCCGTCTATCTGATGATGAAATGTTGTATGTAGGTTGCCTCAAAATTTAGAAGTAAATCTGGGATCTCAATCATATACAATAGACACTAGGACCTATGTAACCACACTATCTTATTTACATATCTCCGAGATAACTGATATAGTGTGTTATTCTCTCTAATAGGTAAGAAATGAGCTGATTTTGTCAATCTGTCAATAATGACCCATATAACATCATGCTACCTCGGAGTTCTCAGCAAACCTATAATAAAATCCATTATAATCCTCTCCCATTTCTACTCTGGAATAGGTAATGACTGTAGTTTCCCAACTGGTATTTGATGCTATGCCTTAACTTGTTGGCATGTCAAACACTTGGCAATATACTCAGCCACTTGCTTCTTCATAGTTGGCCACCAAAAATGTTGTTTCAGAGTATTGTACATCTTGGTAGTACCATGATGCATAGCATAGGTTGCTATGTGTGCTTCCTCCAAAATTTCTTTTCTTAGACCATCAACATCTGTTACACATAATCTTTGATTCAACCATAATGTACTATTTGTGACACCCCCTATACGGAACCTACAACCATCCACACACATAGCAACCAAATTCATGTACACTCATTTAAAGTATACAATTCTATTCAATGCTATACATATACACATTACAAAACTCCTCAATGCTTAACATTATTATTTGACAGTAGTAATACGTCTTTACATTTACATGGTAATCCAAAAGAAAACATACAATTTCCTTTCTTCATTACATGTGCAATCATCTGTAACTAAAAACGCATTCTAAAAGTACTTTTTCTTCTATCTGTTGGCCTTGGTACTTGCAGATGTTCCCTGTACCTCACTCCTATGACTTGGACCTACATGGATTAACACCCGTACTAATCTTGAAAGCTTAGTGAGGAAAACACTTAGTTTGGATGACCACTCACATCAGTCATCCTTTAAGCACACACATTTAGAAAGGTCAAAACTCTCGTACCATAAATTCACATTCATGAACGAAACATTGATATTCAATGCTCATGTAAACAATGATGGCATATTTAAGAAAAGCACATAATGCAAATATGCTTCAACATATTATCCATATACCGACAATGCACATTTATAAGCCAAATATTGATATTCAACGCTCATTATTACAACTTTTGAATATAATTGCATATCATTACAATTCATCATTACAACTAATACAAGTGCTCATCAATACCAATTACTTATATTGTCATGTTGTATTTCTTATTTATGATAGTTCAGTTCCCTTTCTATGTTAAGCTTGCATATTTTCTATGGGTGTGGATAACGGGTGTTGTGGATATCCAAAGATTCCGAACTGTGGATACCTGAAGGTATCAAACTGTTGGTACCCAAAGATATCAAACTGTGGATACTCGAAAGTATCAAATTGTGGACACCAGTGTTGTCAAACTATAGCAGCTATACTGTAATCCTATAGGCATGCCTATCTATCCACAATCAAGATAATAGAGCAGGCACTATAATATTTCCTTTAACCATTTGCAAATTTCACAATTCATATATTAACAAATCATATGAAATATATTTCAAGTCATAAAATCTATATTTGCATTTATACATGCAATTCATGACTTACCACCATTAGAAAGGTATCAAAATCAAATTTGTATAATCATACCATACATATATGAGTAATGAAAATGCATACAAATCATTTATGTACATGTAAATTTTCTTTGGAATGCATTATGCTCAATCTCCTATTCCAATGTTTAGTCTCCCAATTCACATATGGTAAGTCCTATTTCATTTATTTCTAGGTGTTTGAAAATTTTCATACCCATTTATAAAGGTTCGGATAAGATGTGGTAAAAATCGGAAACAAAAACAATGCTATGGTCGTGATAGACACTCTCTCCATCCATACCACTACTTATTCCTTAATATGTGTATAGAAAAATTTGGAACTGGGTATCGAGGTCTTCTGTACATTTTTTCCTCTATGTCTATAATTTCTATAGAACTAATAATAAGACCACTTGGAATTCTAAATCATGAGATATATGCAAAATATCACAAGCTGCTCCAAAATAGGGGTAGCATCAGGTTACCTGTTTCGATCTCAATTTCCAAGTCATAGAGCCAGAATTAACACAATTTCCAAGGTCATATGTCTTAGGTTTCATATGCAACTGAAATAACACAATTTAGAGGTTTGTAGGTTGAGTATGACTCAAACAATGTGATTAACTCAAACAAACCCTAGACAAAATTCCACTACACAATACTCTCTCCTCATATTCAACCAATTCCATGCAAGATAACACCAAAATAACACCAAAGCAACATCCCAGCAACCATTACACATCCAAATGAATCTTTATATCCATTCAATCATACACAAATAGAGAAATCAACTAAGTGAAGTCCTAAACCTCAACATTGACAAAGTAGGTCTTCTATTTCCTTTCCTTCCCTTCCTCTTTGGCTTTGCTTAACTCACCAAAAATATACCTCTGAATCTCCCTTCCATCCTTATAATTTCATCCTTCATAAGTAAACTAATAAGAGATAAAGGCTAAGAGAAAATTCCTAACTTTACCCTATTTTCTATCTAAGATTGACTTGATTTCTTACATGAAAAATGATGGGATGAAAAAGGTGAAATGGAGAGGAGAAAATTTTGAACATAGAACCCCAAAATGTCGTGAATCTTCCCTCTCCATATTCCCATTCCAGAACTTTTAAGACTCACATATATGCTTAATTCCAATTGGACACACATGCTTTATTATTATTGGTCACACATGCCTTAATTCAATTGGTATATGTGTTAACTTCAGAAAAATTGCATATTAGTCCTTCTTCTTCCCTTACTTCCCACATTGGCCTACAATCTTATCAATTAATTTCATTCCCTTTGTCTTAGTTTTCTAATGTAATAAATTTCATGCAATTTGGTTAATTATTCTACGAATTGTACCCAAAAACTACAGGCTGTTCAAAAATAGGGACAATAGTCATAACTCAACTTCAAGCCAGAATTCAAAAATCTTAAAGACACAATAAAATTTCAGTTCCTTATAAAATTTTAGACCTATGTCTCTAGTTTAATCTCCAATTAGAATTATCCAATTTGGAGGTATACAGGACAAGATATGGCCAAATTACAGAAATTTGTTCAATGGAACCTATCCATTCAACGAGGTACACATCCCAAATCAACTAACTTCACTCTTATCATGCAAGAGCAATACAAAAACACATCCATTTTAGCCAAAAACATCCCATTTACTTATGGAATACTTCTTTTATCAATTCCCATCACATCACATTCATAAATCTAAGCAAACATATGAAAAATTTCTATACATATTTCACGTCTAAGCATGAATGTTCATGTCGAAGAGAACAAATTATCCATTTACCCTTGTCTTTTACATTAAGTATCATTATGTCTCTTACTATACTTAGATGCACTCAATTCATTATGTTCACTTCTTAATACACCCTATACATGTTATAATACCTTCAGGGTATATGTTCGGGTGTTACACTATTTCTCAACTCAAACTTCAAATTTTGTGTTAACTTCTCTATAATTTTCACTAATTCTGGGTCCTTGCTTTGAGCTTTTCTGATCCTATCATGTAATACCGTTCTAAGTTTAAATGTAGCTAATAATGCTTCATTATGCCCCAAACTTAGCTCAACATTCAGTGCTCTCAGATGAACTAGATTTGGTAACCTCGATGCTTGAATTTGTGCTATACTGTTATTAGCTTTCCTGCTCAAAGCGATAGCTATAATATTAGCGTTACCTGGATGATACTCTATCATGCAACCATAATCCTTAAGCAACTCAATCCACCTTATTTGTCTCATATTAAGTTCTTTTTGACTCAACAAATATCTCAAACTTTGATTATCTGTAAAAATCTAAAACGTTTCACCATATAAATAATGTCTCTAAATTTTCAAAGCAAATACTACTGTAGCAAGATTTAAATCATGAATTGGATAATTGAACTCATTAAGTCCTTAATTGTCTTGAAGCATAAGCAATCACTCTACCATACTGCATCAAAACACCCCCTAACCCTTAGTGTGAAGCATCACTATATACAATATACCCTCCAGATCCAGATGGAATAGTCAACACCAGTGCTATATTTAATTGATGTTTTAACTCCTGAAAGCTCCTTTGATATTCATCAGTCCATCAAAAAGGTACTTTCTTCCTCAAAAGCTTTGTCAAAGGGGCTGAGATCAATGAAAACCCCTCAACAAACCTCCTATAATAACTTGCTAGCCCAAGAAAACTCTAAATCTCTGACACATTTCTAGGTGCTTCTGACTTCATCACTGACTCAAATTTCTTTGGGTCTACCTGTATGCCCTGTCTAGATACTAAATGACCTAAGAACACCACTTGATCAAGCCAAAATTCACACTTACTGAACTTGATGTACAATTGCTTCTCTCTCGTTATATGTAAAATTAACCTTAAATGCTCATAATGTTCCTCTCTACTCCTCGAATACACCAAGATATTGTCTATAAATATAATAACAAAGTGATCTAACTAAAGTTGGAATACTTTATTCATCAATGCCATAAAGGTAGCTGGAGCATTCGCCAACCCAAAAGGCATCACCAAAAACTCGAAGTGTCTATATCTGATTTTGAATGTACTCTTTGGTACATCAGCTTCTGCTATTTTCAATTGATAATACCATAACCTCAAATCTAGTTTAGTAAATACCTGAGCTCCCTATAATTAGTCGAGTAAATCATCTATTCACAATAGGGGATCATTATTCTTCACTGTCACTTGATTTAATTGCCTATAATCAATGTACAGTTTCAAAGTCCCGTCTTTCTTCTTCACAAACAAAGATGGAGCTCCCCAAGGTGACACACTAGGTCTGATAAAACCCTTATCCAACAAATTTTGCAATTGAGTCTTAAGTTCTTCAGGCTCCACAGGTGCCATCCTATAAGAAGGAACAGATATAGGAGCAGTACTTGGGATAAGGTCAATGGTGAATTCCGTTTCCCTATCTGGTGATAATCCCAATAATTCAATAGGAAAGACATCTAGAAAATCCCTAACAACAGGACTATCTTGTAATGTCTTCTCAACTCTGATATCAGTCACATAGGCTAAATAAGTATCACATCCACTTAAAATCAATCTAACAATGCTCATTGATGAAATCAATCTGGCTGGCATTACTTAACTAACACCTTGAAATATTACTCTTGGTTGAGTAGGAGATTTAATAATAACCTACTTAGTGTAACAATTCATCACAACTCTATGAGTAGTAAGCCAGTCAATACCTAAAATAAGATCTATTTCTCTCAACTATAGTACTATCAAATCGGCTTTCAATTCAGCCTGGTCAATCTAAATAATACACCCGTTACATCTCCAATCATTGTAGTACTACTTACTAGAGTCCTCACCTCTAAGCCAAACTCCAACATCTCTCTCCCATAATGCAATTAAAATGCTAGATGTGGGGTAATAAAGGAATGTGTAGATCCTGAATCTAGCAATGCAAATGCCTCAAGATTAAAGACATGTAATATGCCTCCATCAACATTTGGGGAACTCTGCGCCTCCTCTCTAGTAATAACAAAAATCCTGGCCTGAGTATGTAGTTGGTTCCTCCATACCTTAGTCTTAGGTACACTAGGAGTTGCTAAAGTTACTTTACACCTACCTCTGCCTCTCTGTCCTACTCCATTGACTCTGCTATGTTGGACAGTCATCTCCATCACTAATCCTCCTCTCACTCCAGGCTATGCTCCTAAAGTTACTGAGTAGTCTCTAATATGATGATTTAAGGAGCCACAACGATAACAAGCTCTTGATACCTTCCAACATACTCCACTATGTCTTTTTCCATAATATTCACAACTGGAAATTTGTTGTGTTTTTCCACCATAAGTCTACCCTCTAGATGCCTGGCCTCTACCATCACCAGAATGGGCAGAACCGTCTCTAGGTCTAAACCCTAACTGCCCGATCTAGATTGTGATCGTGATGGTCTATTCTGGCATTTACTAAATTTTCTGCCAGATTCAGCTTCAAAGTCACCATGCCTCTTAGACTTGAACTCTTATCTATACTATCCTTGTTCTTCCTTTAGTAACTACTCAATCCAAATTGAAGCTACTCTTAACTTGGTAAAACCATTCTAATTTGTAATAGCCAATCTTGTCCTGATCTCCGAATTCAAACCATCCTTAAACCACCTACATTTATCTTCTTCAGTTGGGATCAGAGTAACAGCATACCCCAATAATTCATTGAATCGTACTTCATACTCAGCTACTGTGAGATTTCCCTATTTCAGATTAAGAAATTCCTTCATTTTCCTATCCAAATAGATCTTTGGCATATAATTATCTTTAAAGATCTTCAGGAAATCCTCCCATGTCAGCTTGCAAGGTCGGGCGGAACTATCTAGAATTGTCTTCCACCATTGATAGGCTGGAGCTTGAAATAATGAGACTGCATAGTTGAACCTCTCATCAGGCTCATAGTCCATCTGATCAAACACTTTCTCCCTTCTTTC